>LQNS02278101.1:4878013-4895941 GCA_001587735.2 Parhyale hawaiensis | reverse complement strand
TCCAGGGCAGATTGTAAAAGGTGTGACACCGACAAGAGAGCGTCACAACAGCCCAAGCCACTTCTGTACGCAAACTGACCAGCAGGCAGCAACCCCGTAACCTCAGCGAAACGACCCAGCTTACCAACAATCAACTTCTCGAACACCTTCGACAATATGGGCTTCAGGGTGATGGGTCGATAGTTGGCCACATAGGGCGACTATTCAGCTTTAATATAAGCTGAATAGTTATGCCAGGGCTGCGGAGTCTGATTGATGAAGCCCGCTCGACATCACACTCCCCGTCCTTCCTACCGTTTTTCCGACCCCCGGTATTACTAGGAGACCGACTCTGACTTCTACTCCTGGAGCCAGTGGGTTTCCGACTACCTACTTACTCTTCAGGTCCTCCGATTCCCTTCGCAAATTCACAGACTCACTTTGACTCCGCAACCCTGCTGGTTACGTCGCATAGGTAAATTTATTACCATAAAATAGCGTGAAGATTAGAGAAGCGTGAAGCTAAATACAATTACGTTCTTTATAGGTATGGTTGCTGTTAATGTTACTTTTCAACATATAAAACTTAAATATGCAGTGGAAAGGCAATGGTTGATAGGCTCCAGTATCAACTGACTGGAGGAAACTTGACTAAGTGGAAGTAGACATGAACGAAGATGTCGGGAAGGCTTTACAATCGTTAAAGTGACCTGTATAGATTTTTCGTATAGACAGAGCGAATCTAACTACCTGTTTAATATAACCATATGTCAGTTTCAGTAGCTACGGTATTGTTCTTATACGAATCACTTAACGCCTCCCTACCCATTGCAATGAAGTTTTTAGCTTTAGAGAGAAGAATTATGTCGATAAATGTGTAAACTACACCAGAAGGTGTTCCCACACTGGATGAACGTGCAGCGAGACAGCAAGTAGGAAAAAAGAAAGAGAACCCGACTAAAGCATCATTAGTGCGAGTACGAAAATGAAATGACACCAGGTGGACAGGAAATACAATTGTCTTGAAGGCCTAACTAAGGCTAAGGCCACTATCTGGGGATCCCCTGGGCGGCGTGACTCTCCCATAACAGAGGATGGGCAAATATAACTAGATCAAGCACTCTGCATTTGGCTGACACTATATATGCTTTTAACCGAGGGAAGAAAATTAAATTTCAACTCCTTAACAGTGATACAATATCCGTTACCGAATGTAGCTAGGTCATGAGACTTCTCGCACGAAGTGTAATTTGTTCGGAAAATATAGCTACTCCGAAATATCGCGAGTTAGTTCGTTACGACGTTAAGCCTCCTGTGGTTCGGCTAGAATAACGAAAACAAATACCTACCTAACTACCTTTGTAATGCACGCATGGGAAAACGGTGCATGTCGTAGAAGTCGCTCAACCCATTTACTACGAATTACTTTGAGAGATGCGCGTGAAACTTAATCAACGATTTTGACTAATTGACTGAAAATATATTTAAACAGAATGGATCCTAAGTCATAAACTGAGACAGGCGCGATGCCCGTAGCCTGACATTCGGGAAAACATCATGAAGTTATTTGGTGTGAAACAAGACGTCGTTGAAGTCTTCTTAGACACCGCTATGGTGTTCCAAAGCCGTACGCAGACGAGCGACATTTTCGCTTATTTCGACGGGACAATATTGTGGCTTGCAGCGACATGTTAAAGAACACGCAGCAGTGACAAGTGCTTGTGGTTGCAATGTTTATAGGGCAAAGTTATCGCAAGTTGCATCAAAAAACAAAAAGGGTAAGTATTAATTTATAAATTTTACTGCTTGTTTACACGCCGGTTTTTATTCACACACTGTGCATAGTTTTGTACGATCTTGTGGCTCGTAAACGACACATTGACATGTACGCTTTCTGCTGGCAATCATCGTAGTAACCTGGAGACAAGTTCATTTTATACTAACTGTACCTTTGACATTACAGTTGCCATTGCACCGTTTAAAGCAAATTTTCAAGACTAACGGTCACGTTACGTACGTAATAGTGAATACATAACAGGAAAAATGGAAGCGGCAAGTTGCTTTGAAATCCTCGAATGTTGCGAAAAAGATTGGCCTTGATCCATCCTGCTGAATGCATCCTTTGGGAAACTTTTCACCGATGCTGGTAGAGCATTTGTTGGTGAAATGGCATTCTCAGCAATTTTTGCTTCTCGTCTGCATTGGGCTCTCCAAGAAAGGAACTGGAAGGGGCCAGTAGCACATTGATAGAAACATGGAACCAATGCACGAGAGTATTACCACGCACGATCAACGCGCTTGGGATCATCCAGTCAAGAGAGAAAGGGAAATATAAAACAAAGCATCACCAGTAGGAGAACAAAAATTGAAGGGAAGACAGTGAGTACGAAAGTCATATGTCCCAAAGGCCTGGCTAAGGTAACCTATGGGCTTCGCTGGCAGCGCTCCTCACCATAATATAAGAAAGCGAAACTATATCTACATCGTAACCCAGTGGCGTGAAGAAAAGTAGCTAATTATGGGGAGTAACTGAAGCCGCGACTGATGAAACACGAGGACGCAACTTGATTAACCAAACCCTACCGGTTACCCTATACCCTATGGGAGCGTTCAATCCAAACGCTCAACTAAACGTTGAGTAAACCAATAGTCTAACCACAGTAAAGTAAATGCATTGCACTGCACTGGGGTCTATAATATTATAATCTATAGCTACCGCCTATACATGTGGCCTATTTCATGTCCCAGAAAGGTCGTTCAGTCTGAACGTTGAACTTGAGCTTGGTAGACCCACAGCCTAACTCACTGATCTATCACAATATCACCAAAGTTGAACTAGATTCGACGAACCTTTACTAATAATCTCTTCTAATAAGAACTTAATCACTACTGTAATTTAGTTAACACATCAATACTGGTGATCCTCCATTAAAATGGTCTGTCCAGACCAAGACTAGTCATTATTGGAATTTCAGCACTGTTAGGTGCTGCTCAAAAAATCAATTAAGTCATCCCGTAATTCTTAAATTTTCTTAAGATAATAGTAATAGAAAGAATTTGCTACTTCTGACACTGTTTTATTTTCATTGCAGTTATTTAAAATGCTCAACATTTTTTGGTACTTTGTGTATTTCTATTCTCTTCAGAATTCATTGCTGTATTGGTCATTTTCACACAAATGTAGAAAAAAAATGCTTCCACTGTGAAGTAACCGGCCTAACTTACGCCTTTTAAGTGACGCTGGAATTGAAAAGCTGCTTCATGGTACCACGGAAAGGGATTCAGCGTCGCATAAGTGGAATAGTTAGTTATAGTCAGAAAGTTTAAGGCCTTTGTTTCCGAGCGGAACGATATCACAGAAGAAGAGCAAGGGACATATAGTACTATGTCGATTGAAACGGGGAACCTATGCACGAAGGTGTTTCCACACAGGATCAACGCGCATGGCAACAGCGGGTCGGGAAAGAAGAGGAAGAACAGAATAAAGCATGAGCAAGTAGGAGTATGAAATCGGGAAGGAAGCAAAGTGGGCACGAAAGACCTTATAAAACATACAGAGTTCGGCCACCCCCTCTAATGTGGGACAGTTTCACCAGATCATTATCTGCGCACAGCCTGCTGGCCGAACTAACATGTCGGTCCAACAGACGTGACTGCCAGTTGCTGAAACCCAGACCGGTGAGCAATAGGTACTCTAACACAGGCAGATAAAAGCATCTGCGGACAACCTCACTGTCACCAAACACAGCATACACTTTACGCAGGAGCTTAATCTTACTGGAGGCACGTGGCACCAGTCGCCTTATATTCGGCTGAAACGTGAGCTTCTCATCAAAGACAACACCAAGAATCTCCAAGGAGCTAGACTCCTGAAGCAAAGTGTCATCCATCTCCAGATGTGGATGCTGCCGTACAAGTGTCTGAGACCGACTGACAATCATAGACTTTGTCTGACTGGCATTCACCTTCATACTCCTGGCCGAGCACATGCACTAAACAGTGACAAATTCCTATTCAGAGACTGAGCGACAGCGTTACGCATGCGGGTAGCGGGTATCAATGCTATGAAAGTTGAATCATCGGCATAGTTGATCATCGGGTTTTGCAGCGAAGTGAACATGTCACTAGTTTACAGAACAAACAACAGCGGGCCAAGCACACTACCCTGATACCCTGAGGGACGCCAGACACCACCGAGACCGAGGCGCTCAAGACGCCGTCAACAGACACACTCTACGTTCGCTCAGAAACAAAATCACGAATGATTGACAGAACCCTACCACCCACACCAACCGTCTCCAGCTTGTATAATAGACCCGTGCGATTGACCCCGTCAAACGCCGAGCTAAAGTCCAACTATACAAGGCGTGCCTCAGACCAATAATCCAGGGCACACTGCTAATGGTGTGGCACCGACAACAAGGCGTCACAACAACCCAAACCAGTTCTATACACAAACTGACTATCAGGCAGCAAACCCATAACCTCAGCAAAACGATCAAGCGTAAAAGCGACCAATTTCTCGAACACTTTCGATAAAATTAGCGTCAGCGTAATGGGCCGGTAGTTGGAGACAAGAGGCCACACTGGGCCCTCAGGAATGGGAGTAATATTCCCAGTATGCCAACAACGGGAAAATTTCCTAGCCGTATCAAAAGATCACTGCTAGCTTCTGGACAAAAACGCCAGCAAGCTGCTTGTAAGACACAGGAAACATGCCCATCGGGCATGTAGATTAAAAAAAAAAACCCTATACCTATATGTATTAGGGCGATATAATCTGCAATTATGTTCCAGAACTCATTAGAAACGCACTGATGCATCGCCTATGGTTATTTATACGTAATGATAATTCGTAAATAAACTTTATAATCATTGAAGTGTGCAAACAAAGGAAAACACAATATTGAAGCTTTGGCAGTAAAATTATTCTACAAAAAGAGGTAACATTTGTTTCAACAGAATAAATCTGCAAGAATGTTCCAGAACTCCTCAGAAAATGTGCTAACGCATTACTCATATTTATATCCAATAATAAATTCATAAATCAAGATAAATGAACTTCATAATAGACTCACCTAGTTCAACTCTAATAGAAGCATCTTCAACATTATCATCGGCACCTAGCTGTTTCTTTAGCAGCAACTCCTGCAATGTTTCATGTGGGCAAGGTAGTATAGAATGTTGGTGGATCCATTGTTTACATGAAAGTTTCGGTGAAACAGCCCACTGTATTACACGAAGGACACTAAAAAAATTACTGGTATCACTTTATACAACAAAGTTTTTCATAAATTTTCTTCAAAGGAATGCTGAAACGTTTTTACATGTGCCTGAATATTGCAGCACTCTATATTCACGATTAACAAAGAAATTAACAGAAATATGTGGAATATATGATCACTCACTGGCAGTTCACGCTGCAGTAAGTTCGGAAGGACGTGACACTTGAGTGAGCGAAACATTATGACACACTACGCCCAATTCTCACAGCGCAGCATCTTCTCTTCAATGAAGTGCAATACAGCGTGAAATAGCTGAACTGAACAAAAATGAATGGGATTTTCCTAATGTCTTTCAGGAAAGACAGCGGGTCTTTTAGGTCACAGAAGCTTCTTTTGTCCGCCCGGGAAACTCCAGTGTACTGAAGAAAGTTTTTCGGTAAATCCATTCGGTATCGGTAGAAGATTTGGTATTTAGGTAGATGAAAATACCGCCAGTACTACCGAAATACCGATTTCATTCGGTAGTCCCAGCTGTGCTAAAAACTAAAATTAAGAAAACACAGAAAGAAACGATATTAACAGAATTACCGAGGACTGCAGGCAGTAACAAACACCGTTTAAACGGCAGTAAGCTAGAACAACAATACTGCAAGTCATTCCCATCACTAAATCATCGCCCCCATAAGCATCTTAACTCAGTGCTATTTGAACGCCGAACTCTGATAGCTTGAGTCATAGCAAACCCCTTCCGACATTATCGGTGCGGAGACAGTCAACGTGTTTTATAATCGGCTTGACTAACATTGGGAGAGACATCCTCCACAGCTAAGAACCTCTCCTCTATAGGCGTCGGAAATTCTTAACGGCCAAGCGGCTATTGATCGAACTCACTTGCGTACATGCATGATCGTCTCCTTGTCTGAGATGCTTCCCCCTCTTTTTTTCTCAGTCATCTGTATCCTAGTGACATAATGGCAATAGCTCATAAAGGGCCGAAGCGTAAGTTCTGGTGTCTCTTTGGGAATGGGATTGTTGCTGCGTCTACTGCCGCCTATCTAAACTGATCTAACTTGTTAACAGCATTTTCGCTCTCATCTGAAAACCAAGCGTACTTGGAGAAGCGTATTTAGGTATTCTACATTATAAAGGACAAATACATTACTGGCTTTTGTGTGTCTGGGAACATTCACCAAACCCGGATTAAATTATAGGCTACGCTAATGGCCAGTCTCGTGAATTTTCCCCATGAGTGTTGCAGCATAGCAGATATGATGCTTTATAGAGTTCAATCTTAGAATAAGAGAGCAGCTACAGAACTACCTTAATACCTGATTACCAGTCGCATCAGGCGCCGAACCTGTCAAGCAATGTCTGCTTAATCATCTAGATTGTGATCAGTGAGATGACCAAGATATATACACGAAGCTGTGTACATAGGATAATAAGTAACGACAAGTAGCATAGGTATACATCGCCTTCGCCGAGCTGTATACTATGCCAAAATTCTGTGCTTCATCATCACAGATGGAAACGAGTTTTTGCAGATAGTTATGGAGTGACGTGTGAAGTAGGTACCAGATCTAATGTGGCCGTCCCAAGGGGATGTTCAGCTAACGTTGTAGTTAGGTCGGGCAAACCTATGCTTAACCTTAACTCCTGTTCGACGAGCCCGAGGAAACGTTTAGACAGCTTTGAAATGAGATTGGGCAAATACCTACTATATATGTCCCGACGGGACGTTCAGCCTAAACGTCGAATCAAAACCCCACACATCTCGCCAGGGTAGACATACCTGAGCGAGATGCTAGGGCGCAATAGCGCGCCAAATGAACACAACCGCAGACAGCTGCACAACGCGATGAATGTCGCACGGCTTGCATTTCTTTTTCACAGAAAAACCGAGTAAGACTTTATGCCAACTACCGGCAGTAAGCCCAGATTTAAGATAGTTTTCAAGTCTTACTTTACAGTTCAATCCAACGGCCTTGCAGCAGGCAGACGGGAGTTAGCTGCAGTACAAACAAACGATAGAGGGAGGGTGGGGCAGGGGAGGAGCGCGCTGCAAACTACTCCGCTGATGTGGCAACAAACGAGTTACGGTGATTAAAAAAATATCAAAGGTGTCCACGGATTAAGGAAGAAGGAAACGAGTCTTCTGGTAGAGAAGTCGCTGAAAGAGTAAATTAAACGTTAGTTTAACCCCTTAGTCTAACAAAATTTGGTTATAAACCCTTACGTGCTTGTAAACTAGTTCATACGTCATTCCTATTTCGTGCCTAATGTTCACATTTTTGGCGTAGCGAACAAGCTACTTCAATAAAACGTGACGTTTAGTTCAGGGACAATAAGGTGCAATATAATAACATTCAGAAGTTTAAGTCCACAACAAAGGCGACCTCACAGAGGAAGAAAGAAAAGACACATAATTATATACCTAGAATAACGATGGACACGCGGAACCCATTCACGAGGGTGTAGCCACACAGGATCAACGAGCATTTGGAACAAGTCGGGAAAGAAGAGGAAGAATAAATGTAAGTAGGATCAGTAGAAGTATGAAACCGGAAGGAAGCAAAGTGGACACGATAGACAGATGTTTCGCATACCTAGCTAATGGCTAAGTCAGCGTACAGGTTCCCCCGGAAGGGGGGGGGGGGGTGACGCTGCTCTCTATGACGTAGGATGGGTGAACCTAACACTATGGCCTAGGGCTCATCCTATTCTTTCTGAGAGGAAAGAATTCATCAAGGTAGCTCATCCTATTCCTCCAGAAAGAATCCAGAGTAGTTTTTCAAGTCATAAACGCAAATAAAGTTTTTACCATTAAGACAATCATGTGAAGACCTGAACAATAAAAATCCGAAAGAGCGATATCTGGTGAATATAAAGGATGGGATAACGCATTCTAGACAAGCTGCAACAATTTTCAACTTGTTTCCAAACAAATGCATGGTCTTGCCTTATTCTGATGGCAAACACCTTTCTTATTGGCCAATTCTGCACGTTTGTCTTGAACTGGTATATCTACATTTGACTTGTCCAGCTTTGAGCAGCATACCTATTTTTAAAATTATTTCTCTGTTTAACTTGGGAGAAGCTCATAGTACAGAATTCCTTTCCAATCTCATAGGAAACATAAAGAAACTTTCTCAGGGTGAAGATCCACTTTTGGGGTGACTAAGGAAGGCTTAGGCTATGTCGATTACTCCAGGATGGTTTTCTCTGAGCATCTCTGTGTACTATCCATTTCTCATCTCCTGTCACAATATGCGTTGAGAAAGGCCCGTTTTCATTCCGTTTATAAAACGAATCACTTATGGAAATGCGATCCAAAAGGTTCTTCTCACTGAAGTCACGTGGCACCCAAACCACATCGGAGTGATTTGCGAACCTAAGTTTTACCAGGTGCTCATGAACGGCGGATCTTGACAGACTAGGGATTTCTGCCGTTTCTATGGTTGTGCAAAGCGGGTTATCTTTATCATCGGCAGAGGATGGCCTGCCTGATCGCTACAGTTAACCAAAAATGGCGTTAAAATGTTAGCCGTCAAGTCAATTGGCTCAGCAAGTTTCGTTTGTAAAGAGTGGGACTCTTCTTCAAAATGGGTTAGGAAACCTGCATCAACTTCCTTGCACTGCTTAGGGTAAACGCTTTACACTGCCTCATCCGTTTATCATCACCTTTTCAATACTATTTATTACAATAAGACACTCACTTGTTTCATCGGCAAACAATAACAACCAAAATGCTGCCGTAAGATAAGTGAAACGTTTCCGCCTTTGCCGTTCCCACGGATGATTATATACATTAGTTTTATGCATCCGGATTGAAGAGGGCCTAGCATTTGTTGAGAGAAACTTGAGAAGTCTTATAAATAGAGCAAACCGCTGGTCCGCTAATAATGTTTATTTATGCTTCACTGCAAGAGCTGTTTTATAACTTTAAACGATAATTAACTATGTGAATATTCTGAGTACAATAAGTACGAGTGTCACAAATTTCACTAAAACCCAACGTTTCCGGAATTTAATTCCCATCATCAGAAGTTATAAACTACAAAGGATGCCTAAAAAGAATTTTACAATGTCAATCCATTTCGAAACATTTCTACTCATGATTTTGTTTTTTATTTACTTTTTTGGAAATTGCCGCAATTTAAAGCATAATTTCATATCAGACACCGGGTGATAGAATTTGAAACATAAGCACTATTTTTGTTCATCAATCAAATGTGCATTAAATATACTTCTTAAACCTTTCTTTCCTACAGCAAATTTCCACCATACAGTACCGGTATCTCCCTAAATATTAATTCCCGTCATGAGTAACAGAATTAATGTTGACATGCCTAAATCCAACACATCTGCGGCATCACCAGCACGTTTGAGACTTTTAAGAAATAAGTATATACGGAGTCAGAATACGATTTCAAGTTATGTGCGTTTGATTTGTCCGATCGTGAAAGCTTCGGCAAGCAACATCTGAACCCGAGTTTTTACAATGTGATTTTTTAATTAGGTTGCACAAAAGCCTTCACTCATAATTTATTTATTTATCATATATTTCTCCACGGGTGGGACGTGTTCTTAGATTATTCAATTACAGCATATATTAAAATTTTTTCATGTACATTAATTTCTTAATATTACAGCTATGAATTTACAACCTAACCAACAAGGCTTAGCGCCATCACAGACCAAACCAGTTGACTGAACTGGCACCCCAATAGTTCCTACCAGCTAACTACTGTCCTTACAGGAGGAGCGATATAATAATGTTTTCTGCTAATATTACAGCTCATTACATAAAAATAGGGTAAATGCAGTCATTTCTTCCCGATAAGACTGCTTCAACTCGGATCTATAATATAACAAGGGCTTTTCGAATGGCAACCGTATCTAAAGGGTGGTCCCGATTGGACGGCGATTTTTAACTTCGAGGCTCCATTTTTCCGGAAAATCACACTGGTGCAATGACTTTGAATCAACAAGTTCTATTCAGGCGGCGATCTCCAATTAATTATCCTTGAGACTTCTACACACTCAATCATATTCCATAATGTTTTCAGGCTGTTCAATGTAATTAAGTAACATATTTCTAATCAAGCCAACTTAAGTCAAAGTGGCTAAACTAAAGCTCCTGCTTCAGGATCCGGATAACTGAAGGCTCGAAGTTTTGAAGTCGCCGGCATATCAAACGAAACAGACCCGCGTGAATGAGGCGCATTTGTACGTAATCTGAAAAATCCTGAGTGAGAAGTCAGAGACTGAGACAATCTTTTTATGATGCATTCCATTAAATCGTCAAAGTTGATTTAACGCAATCCCATTCAAATAAACTTTACCGGAACTTCATATAGGTGAGCTGGCTTCGACCAATTGCATCGAGTTTTAGGAGTAGATCCTTAATCGGTTCCTTGTGAGATCTTCAAAAGCTCAGCCTTGCTTCGTAAAACGAAATTTTCGGCCGGCTCAACATAATCGGGTTGCTTCTAACAGTTTAAACACAGATTCAAATTTGCAAAGCCATGGCTTCTGTCTGAAGTTTCGGTCAGTTCGAAAAGCTCAGGAATACCACACAAGTTTGCGCTGCACGTTCTGCGTAAAATTTTACCGCCACATTCGCTAGAAAAATTCACCCAGAGGCTAAATAATCGGACAAATTGCAGATACGCCACTGCTCTATTTTCGGTATTTCTGATTAAATTTGCAATGGAATTTGAATGTAGATTCAGAGGAGCGGAAACTAACCTAACCAGGTTAGGTTGTTTTGTGTTTAGGTTGGCTTAGTTTCCGCTCCTCTAAATATCATTCTAAGCACGCCTAGATTCAAATTCCATGGCAATTTCCTTCAGAAATACGAAAATAGAGAAGTGGCATGTATGCAAATTGACCAAATAATCTAAAGGTCGGCGCAAGCTGAAGCTGTGAAGCGGAAACGTAAGAGGGTTAATTTAGTTCTATGCTGATAGAGCAAAGGAATGTCTCCAGTGTGAACCAGGCCTCCGTACCCTAATGTTCTACTGTGTCTACTTAACCCGCGGTCGACGGAGCAGCAATGACTTAAGTTTAAGACGCTGCGCAGAAGCTGAGTTATACTTTTAGCTACTGCGGCGGCCGTGATTTTTGGTAGGGAAAGAGCGAAGCGGTACCCTCTTTACTTTCTGATTTAACTTCACACAGCATCGCTGAATAATTTTGCCAAGTCAGAATCAAATGTTATTCGCGACTAGCTGCCGTATAAGGGTTAGTTTACACGTCATTCATCTCAGCGCTTTCATTCATTCACTCGTCTGAATGTTTTGGGTATTATTTAACAAGTGCACCAAACTTGCTTCTAGTATTTTTGTTGACATATTTAGGTAACAGAAGGCATTCCGTTCTAAGACTTTATTTTTACTACTAACGTTTTCGTAGGATATACTTAGTTTTCGAGACCTCTGACCTTGAAGTTCCCATTATTTTTCTATGAGAGATACCTACTAACTACACTCACACAGTGTAACGGAAAACCACTTTTTACTGGTTTTTAGGTTATGTAAGGCTAGGTTCGGCTATGTTAGGTTATCTAAGGTTAGGTACGGTGAGGTTAAGTATGGTTAAGTTAAGTAAGGTTAGGTAAGGTATGGTTAGGTTAGATATGGTTAGGTTAGGTAAGGTAAAGGTTAGGTAAGGTAAAGGTTAGGTAAGGTTAGGTTTGGTTAGGTAAGGTTAGGTAGGTAAGGTCAGTTTAGGTTTCTATGGAGTCACCGGGCATTTTTTGCCATAGGAAAACAACTGGAACTTCATAGTCAAATATCTCGAAAACTAAGCATTTCCGACAAAAAAAAAAGTTGTTCATGGAAAAGGTCTTAATGTGACTTTTTTTTACCTTATTATGCCAACAAAAATATGAAAAGCGAGTTTAGTGCACTTTTACAATGTTACCATATTTTGTAGCGTCGATCGTGGTCAGCATAACCTTTTGTACGCCACAAAAAGTTATTAAAATGTTTATCGTCAAGTCAGTTTCCTCCGCAAGTGTAGGCCTAAGTAGGCAAGTAACGGATGCCACTTCAGATTTGGAGCAAAATGAAACTCATAGTCATCTGCATGATGACTTTACGGGCATATAAAAAAGAATCTTTTTATATTAAATGTATTTTTTTTATGTAGAAACCTAATCTGAAGTCCGTTTTTGTCGGACGGGTCTACTTTTTGAGATAGGCTATATGACTTTGAAGTTCCCATGGTTTGCCTATGGTAGAAAATATCCGGCGATGGCAGAGTGTAATGGAACACCTTTTAAATAGTATTTTAACCTAACCTAAATAAAACCTATTTAAAAGGTGTTCCATTACACTCTGCTATCGCCGGATATTTTCTCTCATACGAAAACAATGGGAACTTCAAAGTCATATATCTCAAATAGTAGGTCCGTCCGACAGATACGGACGTCAGAATCGGTTTCTGCGTCAAAAAATACATATTATAAAAAAGATATTTTTGATATGCCCGTAAAGTAATACCGGCAATTGGTCACGAGACGGAAAAACGAGCTTGAAGAATCGGATTTAGCTTGTCGAGTAATGGAAAGGTAAAATTAAGGTTTAACGTACCGGTACGTCCCAAAAACGGGCATTTTTTAATCGATGTATTTTTCGATGCAGAATCCGAATCTGAAGTTCACTTTTTTTCGCTCGGCCCTAGTTTTTTTTATAGTAATAGAAAGAAAAACCTATCCCACTGTTGGATCTTTTCGGTTTGAGTGCCTATCGAATTTAAATGTTTTTTTTTCAAATAAGAAGTGCAGAAGGAAGCATGACCTGACCTGACCTAACCTAACCTAACATTAAAAAGAACATCTACCCTGGTACAACCATAATAAGCGATCAATGGAAAGCGTACAGTGGAATTGAACAACTGAAAGGGTGGAATTGAACAACTGAAAGGGTATAATTTCCAACATCTCACTGTAAACCATAGTGAAAATTTCGAGGATCCTACAACAGGTGCACACACTCAAACGACTGAGAGCCTATGGCATAGCTTAAAAATAAAAAAAAACGTCAATGAGGTACTCATCGACAAATGATAGATTCATATCTATGTGAGTTTGCGTGGAGAAAGCGCAGTCTCTTTAGCGTCGTAAAGTCATTCTATAACTAACTATATTCGGTTAAATTCACAATTATTTAAATTTCTCCACAAAATGGTTATCATTTTTGGGTTTTCCACATCAAAATACATACTTTGGAATAAAAAAAACACATTAAAATTCGATAGGCACTCAAACCGAAAAGACCCCCACTGTTTTCCAATGGGAGAAAATACCCAACGATGACACAGTGCACTGGACAACCTTTTAAATAGGATTTTAACCTAACCTAAGCGTTTTACCCTATTTTTTTCTTTTTTACCCTAAATATTGCTCTAGAATTTTTACCCTAAATAAATTTTCGCCAATGACAAAATCTCCCCATACGCCTCCCCAATCACAGAACCCCAGTTTCCGAGAGGTCCCCCACTGTCGTAAAGGTTTTCAAGCATTTTACCCTATTTTCTGTTTTTTTTTTATCTGATAACTCGAAAACTAGGGGCGAGCGAAAAAAACGGACTACGGATTCGGATTCTACATCGATAAAAGGTCCTTTTTTGAACGAACATTAAACCTTAATAATACCAATGGATATTGCTAAAAGCATGGTAAATTTATACTATTAGGCTTACTCCCCATCCAAATGTAACATTTTGTTAACATATTTAGGTGAAATAAAGCATTCTAAGACTTTTTTCTTGAATGCCGTTTTCGTCGGAAATGCTTAGTTTTCGAGATATTTAACTTTGAAGTTCCCATTGTTTTTCTATGGGAGAAAATTACCATCGTTATTATAGGGTTGCTAGCAACCTCATAGGAACCAAGACGAACCTAACCAAAAAACCTATAAAAAGATATTTTCCATTACACTGTGCGAGTATGGTTATTTTCTCTCATAATAAAGCAATGGGAACTTCAAAGCCAACTATCTCGAAAACTACTTAGCATTTCCGACGAAAATGTTATTCCTGAAACGGTCTTAAAAATTTAGAATGCCTTATAATTATTATCGAGGGGATTTCACCACCCAAATGGGATCGGTTGAGCGATGTTCAGCTCTTCACTCTGGTGCCGGGTCACATCCCGCGACCTAAGACTCAGAGCATTTTGCGAATGATGTGCGCTGTTCCAAGCAGAGCGCTCTTCTGGAGGGTTTCTGGATGGAGATGGCCGCACTTCAGCTCTCGCAGGGCAGTCTTTAGATTCTTGGACATTGCCCCCAGAGCTCCTACTTAAGACCACTGGAACGACGTCCACCTTCATCTGCCACAGTCTCTGGAGTTCGATGGCAAGGTCACGGTACTTTTCCTTCTTCTCCGCTTCCTTGTCCACGAAGGGGATTGAAATGTCGATCAGTTTGGCAGACTTCTCCTGTTTGTGTTTGACGACGATGTCCGGTCGGTTGGCGTGGAGTACTCGATCAGTTTCCATCCGCTTATCCCAGTAGATTTGCACTGCTTCGTTTTCAACCACGGGCCCGGGTTCGTGCTCGTACCACCTCTCACTGACCGGGAAGTTATGGATCCGCAGAAGGGTCCAGTGGAGGTGTCGAGCCACTTGTACTCCTTTTGCGCCAGCACTCCGCATTCGCTTATCACGTGCTTGATGGTTTCATCCGAGCTCCTGCAAATTCTACAGGTACTAGGGACGTTTCTCTTGTCGATCTTATTGTGGATGTACCTGGTTCTGAGGGCTTGCTCTTGAGCTGCCAGGATGGTACCTTTTGTTACCTTCTGTTTCCCGTTTCAGCTCACCCCTCAGAAGCCAGTTCCAAGAGTCTGGTACGATTTTGTCCTGAACAGCTTCGAGGCAGTATACTGGCCGGACATCTTCATGCTCTTCCATTTGTTAGTCTGATCGAGGCGCCATCGCTCTTTGAATTGGTCAGTCGTTTCAGTCTCTTTCAGCAACTTCACCTCGATTGAGCAGCGTGCCCACGGGTCGTCACTCGCTCTGAAGTGTTAAGAGAGAGCGCGTTTTTCCGCTTCGATGCAGTCCTCGACGCTGATGAGGCCACGGCCCCCTTCTCTTCTGTTCATGTAGAGTCTGTCTACGCACGATCTTGGGTGCAGTGCTCGATAGATGGTCATGAGCTTCCTGGTTTTGATGTCCATGTCGGTGCAGTCTTTCTTGGTCCAGTTAATAAAGCCAGCAGAATATCGGACTACGGGGACGGCCCAGGTGTTGATGGCCTTGATGGTGTTGCCCCATTGAGGTGTGATTTCAGGATGAGCCGGAGTCGGGTTAGGTACTCCTTCCGAATGGAATTTTTCATCGTTCTGTGGAGAATGGCGTTATACTCCATGACACCTAGGTACTTGTAGCTAACTTGCCTCGAAAGCTAAGCATTTCCGACGAAAAGATTATTCCTGAAACAGTCTTAAAAATTTAGAATGCCTTATAATTATAGGCTATATATTATCAATATTATTATTAAAACTTCACGTTCGAGCTCATACGGACAGGTTTAGCAACCCAAATGAAGCACCTTGCAACACCGGGAAGCCGCCCAAAACGCTGCTAAAGGAAATCCAGCAAAAAGCTATTAACAGGTGACTTAAACATCCGCAGGCCAATACGACCGACAGCCGATGCTGGCAATAACGGTAAATTTTAAACCTTCACCGACCAAGGCACGAAACACCGACCGAACTGATTAGGTTAGCTTAGTTCAACATCCAACATCCTCTTAATTTACCTAAATATGTCAAGAAAAATACTGGATTTGAGTGGGGGTAATAGTGACCGTAAAAACTCATACATTCTAGTACAAAGTGCAATAAAAATCATCATATATTGCATTACAGTCCATTAAGACAGTCCTTATCGTTGCAGTGGACCCTCTCGTGCACATTCGACACATGGACTACCTACCTAATAATTTATTCGCTTGATGAGACCAGCAAATTAAATCATAGGAAAAAATTTCCCGTAGTATCAGAATACCTGTAATGTATTTACATTAAGTGAACACATGAACACATTCGGGCGCGGATATGGCGAAACTCGTTTTTATTTTAATAGCGTGTGTACAGGCTATTAAACGCAAACGTTTGTACGAGTCTGTATTTATTTCAGTATTCATAACTTCTTTGACACTCAGCAACATTCTGTTTTCGAGATAACTTCAACAAGCAAATTTTCATTTTCTAGAATTGAATTGTCTGGTCATCGAGCTCCTTATTACGATAGTAATACACAACCATCTGAAAATACGACATTTGCTCGTGCATTTGAAACGGACGAAAATAAATCGTCTCGTCAGAAGCTACTGTAGTCTGACCATTTTATGAATGCGGTTCGGTCGTGGTCAAATTCCTCTATAGCGTTGCCAATTCTATGAATGTATCTGAGATTTTGTTCGGCCCATATCTTAGACACGCCCATTAACTGCATATGGAAAAATCTCAGAAATATTCATAGGATTGGCCCCGCTGTAAAGGAATTTGACCACGACCGAACCGCCTTCATAAAATCGTCAGACTATAGCTAGGTTGAAATTTGAACACTTCGCGTCCGACTTATAAGCAAATTCGTATAGCACAAACAATACAATCACTATATAATATTCGCTCTCACAAGAAAAGAATCACTGAACTTTTACTGTAATTGAACAGAGTACACGAGCCTGAGCAGTTTCTACAGCCCCAATATTTTTGTACAGATCACAGACAGCGGCGGATTTGAACGCAGCGCGGAGAGGAGTGACGCGTCTAGGAGCTACGCACACACAACCATCACCTACCAGCGCCATAGTGCAACTAATCCTGAAATTGGCATCATGGCATGTGGCACTGGCAGAATTAACGGGCAAGTTGAACTTTTGCTTCAACGTTGAGGCAAAATTGGGAAGGTTTTGAGTGGGAATACTGGCGCTATCTACCTCCTGTTGAACTTCACACTCTCGGATATTATGATCAAAACTAGTGGACCCGCGCGAAAAAAAAAAAAAAAATCACGCAATAATTTGCTTAATACAAGCCGCTGCAAAATCTTTCCTTCATTGACTTGTTTCTTTTTCATCACAAGAAATTGGTGATGACTTATGACACTTCTTCATTGATTGTACTTTCCTTACTAAAATACACAGCCTATAGAGCAAAACGCTACGACGGTCAAATCAAATTATTATATTAAGAGAAGCGTGCTTTCTTCTGAGCAGTACACTTCAATTCGTCTTCAGCACACTCATTCCTTGCCTTAGATGACATGCAGAAAATTAACTGTATTCGTAAGCGCTGAAATATGACCGAATTTCATTTCCGTTGCGTATCCAGAATACACAGTGAGATTTTTCAGCGGAAACCTCAGAAGAGAGTACGAACGATGATACAATGGAGTGCTTAGAGAAGTTTTATATATGTCTCTGCATTGAGTGAACTTCATCGATGGAAAAGAAATAATATTTTCCTGTCTATTAAGAGCGTGACACTGAACATATAAATACAATATATTAATAAACATAGAGGAGTTTTTTGAAGGTCTTCTGTGTTTTCTTATTTACTAGCTGGACCCGTGAAAATTTTCACGGTTTACCAACTTTATTTTGAGTGTTTGGAAAATTTCCTTCTACTGGTATGCTTGTTGTTGGATTTTAATGTAATTAGTTGCACATCTAATTTAATCGTGTTTATTTTTGCAAATCGG
>LQNS02278101.1:4852991-4876873 GCA_001587735.2 Parhyale hawaiensis | reverse complement strand
CACAGATACGCCAGCTTCTCGAACTGAATAAAGCTCGAATTTCCTTCTATCTTTTAATGATGAAGAGCGTGACACAAAAGGTAAGTAGGTACGTAGGTACTAGCGTATTAATATATAGATTTTACCCCAAGCTTTCGAGCTATTGCGCATAGCCCGTCTTCAGTCAGGGAAACGGCGGAATTTAAAGTTTCGTTCCCCTGAAGACGGACTATGCGCAATAACTCGAAAGCTTGGGGTCAAAAAATAAGAAAAACCAGAAGACTTTCAAAACTTCTCTAATAATACACCTGGGTGTCATCATATATCTTAAGAAATTCATAAATAACTAGAGCACTCAGAGAGCGCATACCTCCGCCAAGTAAGCCAACGGTAGCAAAAATTCAAATTGGCTCTGAAACCATAATTTTTTTTTGCATAAACTCCAAAATCTGATCATTTGTGCCTTTTTATAATAATAACAGCTTGTTCAATTTTTTTGAAGATCCGTTCATAACTTTTTGAGTTATACTGTTAACAAACGTTATGACAAATATGAGTCAAACATACAAACGAACCAACCGATATGCACTAAAATTTGATCAGTTATGTCTTTTACCATTACTAACAACTCCTATAAATTTCATAAAGGTCTATTCGTTATTTTTTGAGTTATTGTGCTAACAAGCTTCGAATTAAAAACAGTGACAAACGAACGAACGAACGAACGGATCATTACCAAAATTTGGTCATCTAATTTTTGTTATATACCTAACAACTCATGTTAATTTCATCAAAATCCATCCATAAATTTTTGAGTTATGGCATCGTGAAAAATGACGCAGACAAACAAACAAACAAAAAACAAACAAACATGACCCACCGAGCAGAGGTAAAGTTCGTTTATGATAACGCACAGCATCGTCTGAAGTAGCGTTCCAGGGAGTCTCTGACGAGGATCGACAATTCATATCGTTGACGGAATAAATTACAAGGTTATCTTCAGTGCTGCTCGGTCGTTACTGCCGATACTTGGCCCCAGTTGTGGTATCGCGGTTGAGCCCTTGGCTAAGGCGGAACTCTACTTGGCTCACTTTGATGGCAGGCAAAACAGGAAAATGTTGTCACTGCCTAATGAATGTCATTCTGAGCCTCATTTAACATCTTAGGCATTCAGATCTAGCACTATACGAACGATTCTTGAATATCTGCACATTGCAGCCTTGTTTTTGTTGGCTCGTTTCTTCTGTTTCATAAGAAACATCCCAGCATTCTCACCTCTAAGCTCGGAGTGATTTTCGTGATTTTCGACACATAATTAGGTAGGGAAATTTTCCCAGTTAGCGTACAGAGCATCTCACACCTATTGCCAGTGGTCCAGTGTCGCCTAATGTCGCCCCATTACGTTAACGCCCATTTTGCCAAAGGCTTTTGAGAAATTGATGGCTTGTAGGTTTGATCGCTTTGCTGACGTTGCTGGGCTGCTGCCTGCTGGCCAGTTTGCATGCAAAAAGGGGATGGGTTGTTGCATCGAATTGTTGTTGGCGTCACACCATTTTACAGTCGACCCTCGACCGTCGTTCTGAAGCGCATTTTCTTCAGTTGGACTTCATCGCGGCTTCCCATAGTGCCATCCTCGTGGGTCTATTGCATAAGTTGGAGTCGTTTGGTGTGGGCGTTTTGTCAATCATTCTTGACTTTTTATCTGAACAAACGAGGAAGTGTCCGCTGTTGGTTGAGTTAGTGCTTCAATCGCGGTGGTTTCGATCGTTGTACAGGGTAGTGAGCTTGGCTCGTTGCTCTAAGTTCTGTACATCACAGACATGCTATCTTCGCTGAAGAATACGCAATCGTGAAATATACTGACTATTCCTCTTTGATAGCAGTGATAAATACCAACCCCCAGCATGCGCAATGATGTCGCTCGGTTACTAAATAGAGACTTGTCTCACATTCGGTTATGGTGTTCTGCCTGGAGTATGAAGCTGATTGCGGGAAAGACTAAGGCCGAGTTCACACGTCATCCATCTGAAGTCGTTCGCTCATACTGGTGGACGCTGTTTGTTGAGTTGATGAAAGCAGCTACGGCGAACGCGCGCAACTGAAGGATAAAACATATCCGTTTTCTATGGGATACTAACGCGACTTGAAACAGGCACAAAATATAACAAAAAATATAAAGAATCGATATCTTAACTGAAGTGGGGCGTCATTCATTTGAATGAAAGACACTTCTTCGAGTAGACAGGGACAAAAAAGTTGACGCACAGCTCGGGTTCGTTTACGTGATTGAACGTGTTGAGATAGATGACGCGTGACTCTTTTTTCTCTAGCATCTACATCTGGCAATAGATGGCACTATGCTTCAGGGGTCTAGCTTACTGAAAATTCTCTGTGTCCTCTGTGATGATCAGTACAGACGCTTGAAGCGCATTTTAGACGACTCGGGTCACGCGCTTCGAGTAAGTTTGGTCTTCTGTGTAAGGTGCACGCTGTGTTCGGTAACAGGTACATAGTCCGTAGACGCTTTTATGCATTCCTGTCGCCTGTGTCGGAGCATTACTCATAGGTCTGGGCTTCAGCAACAATCTATTACTTGGGTCTGCTAGACCGACTTATTAGCTTAGCCTGTAGGCTGTGCACTGAGAGTGGTCCGCCTCTTCTGTCCCATACGTGAAGAGTGCCCAGCCTATGTATGTTAGATAAGGTTTACAACAACGAGAGATATTGTTTGTATTCTTCTCTCCCTGCACTCTCGGTCGTTGGGAGAAACACACGAGTTGCGGCATACGCCAACCCCTTTACATTGGAGTCCTTTGGGTGCCGAATTTACCTGTTCAGTCGGTATTTTCTATCCTGATCTCTTTTGACCGAGAGCTCGTTGCCGAGATTCGTGTTCGGCTGAGCGGATTTGCAAGCATTTAAATCAACTGTTCGTGGTTTTTCGCTAGATTTTTTTTAGCAGCGTCTTGAGTTTCCAGGTGCTGCATAAAGCTCCATTTAGGTTTCATTACATGTCCGTGGAGGCCCGGGCATGTAATTTTAATAACCCGATTACGGTTGAGACGGACTGCCGTAAGCTTCATGTTATTATGCAAGATTGAGCTATTCGTCTCTCAAGGATAACATATTAATGGTTTACGTCTGGCACTCGATTCAACGCCACAAATCAAATGTACCAATCTTAACTTTTAGACAAACCAAGCTACTGGGCTACTTACGAAGATTAAATCTGTTTCGCCTAGCCAACAGATGACACCTTTCGTACCTTTCAGCTGTTACTGACAGAGCTGACGCGGCCCTATGGCTGGAATATTTTATGTCTGACTTTCTCTGCCCCGCAACCGATTTTTGGATCCTTAACGGCCGGTGGCCCTGCCTCATTTATTGTGGCTTGACAAGCAGCGGCCCTGCGACCCTTTTACTCATTATAATAATTACTTAACTTGCTTTTCCTTCCTGGTGCAGAAACCTAATTTTTTTGTAATTATAGAGAATTTAGAGGTAGAAGAGGAGTAAGTCATGCGAAATTTTTACTTTTTCACATTTCATTAGTAGTGTTATTATTTATTATAATTTTGCCTGAACACGGCTGAAGAGAGCCGTGTTTTTATGTTTTGATCTACGTACAAGCATCACATTAGTGTTTTGCTATCCAGCTTCCTGTCAGATTCTCTGCTGTGCATCAAATAGTCGAGACAGGAGCTCAGTTTCTCTATGTTCTCCGTTATGTCCCTGACTAGACTCTTAGTATTGGACGGCTGCTGAAAGCCTAAGTGCTAAGAGTTGATATATCCCAAGTTGTATTTGTAGCTTTTGATGTGCGGAAGCCTGCTGACCCTAAAAAGTTTAAGGACTCAAGCTGCACCCCTGACTTCGATATTAAGATTTGGTTAATACTGTTGAATAAGTAACGATTTAATCATCTGTGACCTGTTGAAGTTGCGTTCTTTGCACTATATTTTCGCATTTCTTACTAAGTACTGGAGAGTAAGAGCAGTGCCATGGCTATAGTTGGTATGATTCTTCGTCGTGCCCAAGGTGTATTGGTGACCTGAGAGACAAAGTGGTGGTGGTTAAGTCAATAGATGATCGTTGATTCTGGAGTAAACCGTTTTGCATCCGAAGGGGTAGTGGCCGCTAGTGCCTGCCTCTAATTCTATATATAGTCACCATTTTCCTTAGCAAACTAAGAACACCAGCTATTTGAAAACTTACTGGACGCATATTTACTGAAAGTGCCAGATAAACTTGCTGTAAGGGCCTACGTGCAATGTGGGGATAACGCGCTACTATTATAGCCATCGTGCTGGTCGATCACGGACTGCAGCATCAGCTCTGCACAAGAAGGGGGGGGGGGTGAATAACGCCACCTGGACCTCATTCGAAGAATCATCAAATAAGTAAGTAATCTCTATAGGCAAAGTTCTGCACAGCAAAGGGAAGCAAGGCGCGGTCGGCCGGCGCGCCAAGAGCGGCTCCTCACGATTCAGCGGCGCCACAGCCAATTTTGCCAGCGGTAATTTTATTCAAGTTTAATATGTTCGTTTAGTGTGCAGCGAAAGCCAGGATGAGCCTCAAATTGTGGCGGATACGTGCCACGGAAACTGTTCAGGGGAGAGGCCTGTTCGCCTTAATAGAGTTCCGTACTAAATTGCTTTATTAATAGAGGTAGTAGGAGTCGTGTAAATGCCCTGGAGTCTTCTACTACCTTGCTTAAGTAGGAGTCATGTATATAAACGGGCTACAGTGATTGCTACATTGTTGTAGATTATAAGTAAGAAGTAGGAGTAGAAGAGAGCTCTACTGATGTTCAGAAGCAGAGTCATGTGCCCAGACTTCGGCGCTTTGCTACATTATTGAAGTCTGCAGCAGTTATTTGAGTATGTAAAATACCCTGCAGTGTTTTATTGAATTGTGATACTATGAAGGGTACTTCTAAAAAATAATAAAAATAATAAAAAGTGATTATATGTGTGAATGACTCCGCAATTACCAGGTTTCTTAATTAGGTCCTAGCACTGATATACTGATTGCTATTATCATGAAGAAATTACAATCGTCCTTTCAATATCTCAGAGATACTTATATGTATTAAATCTACAATCACCGAATCATTAAGTTTCATCGTTAGTGTTTTTTTCTTTTTTGCGTGTACCACCCTTAACATACAATGTGATTCAGTTTTCTATCGTGATTAAGCTAAGTTTTGTCAATCCAGGTGCCACCTTTTAGGTTTCTCTTCGCAGTCTTTTAGATTTCTTACTTCTTTGGCAAAGATTTGGACGGTTTCAGTGAAAGTCAGCGATTGTCGATAATTAACCCTATTTGTATCAGACTAAAAATTATCTCTTGTTTTGAGATCTCTTGCTCTCGCCGTATCTTGTAGACAATTGGAAAATTCAATTAGGCCTAAAAATTAAGCCTTCGAGGTTTGATTTATTTGAAACTTCACGCAGTGCACAAGCTTCGAGGCTATGAACTGAAAGAATAATTGGCCTTGTCACTTTGAAAAGTTAGAGACAACGTGATTATGTTGAGTCGGGTGAAAGTTCCATTGTACGGAGCAAGATTGAGTAACCTTTAGAGGGAAATCTTTTGAGGGTCCACCCCTAAAACTTAATTCAATGCGTCGAAACCAGCGCTCTTGCCTGAAGTTGCGGTCAAGTCAAACCTTGAAGGCTTAATGTTGGAGCCCAATCGAACATGCCAGTGGTCAAACGTATAACTATTAATTTTACATCAGTTCACACTGAAATTTCTTTCAGATGCTCACAGAAAGAACACGTATAAGCACGTGAGAAAAACTTTCTGGGTTGGTATACTGCAATTCAATCAAATTTGCTACAATTATACGTGTAGACTTCACCTATCTGGCATTTGTGTATCAATTATTGATATCTGAACTAGATGAGGCAAAAAATTTGGGATTTATGAGCACGAAACATTAAATTTTCAGATGTTAACGAGCATCCAAGAAACTGTATAGTCTGCAGGGGGGCAGGGGGGGGGGGCAAACTGGTTGCCCTTTGTGGGTAAAAGGGGTACTTGTGGGGTTGAAATTCTTTTGTTGTCTGTAAGTTCTTTGAGCATATTATGCGCGCATATCTAGTTTCTTCTCACTCTATACGCATGGTAAAACTTAAACCACNGGGGGCAAACTGGTTGCCCTTTGTGGGTAAAAGGGGTACTTGTGGGGTTGAAATTCTTTTGTTGTCTGTAAGTTCTTTGAGCATATTATGCGCGCATATCTAGTTTCTTCTCACTCTATACGCATGGTAAAACTTAAACCACAGTGACCTTTTAGTGAGGCCAAGTTATCATTATTGCCTCAACTTAGGAGGTTATGTTTTCGATGAGTTTGTCGGTGTCTTTGTGTGTTTGTTGTTTGTCTGTGATCAAGATAACTGAAAACCTTATGGTCAGATCTTTTCGATGTTTACAGGGATTGTTAGGCCTGTTAGGAGGAGCAGATGATTTATATTTGGTCAAGATCCGTTCAACCGTTTGTTTGTCTGTTTGCCTCTTTTTTGTTGGTACCATAACTGAAAATGTTATGAACTGATTTTCATGAAATTTACACGAATTGTTTGGCATGTTACGAAGATTTAATGACCAGCTATTTGTGATGATCTGATAGTCCATTTGTTTGTCATTTACGTTTAATTTTATATTCGTCAGTAGTGTAACTAAAACAGTTATGAGCGGATCTTTGCGTAATACGCATCAATTAAATGTTAAATAGCACAAATGTCCAAATTTTTGTGATGATCGGTTCGTCAGTATGTGTGTTTAACTAATATTTGACAGCAACATAACTCAAAAATTTTTGAACAAATCTTTGAAAAATTTGCAGGAATGGCAAGAGATGTTAATATGCACAAATGACCAAACTTTAGTGATGATCGGCGCTTCCCTTTGTCTGTTTGACTACTGCTTGTCTTAGTGTAAGTCGGAAAATAACTGAGAAATTGCAGACGGAGTTTAAAGAAAATTACAGAAACTGATATTACTGCCAAGAGGCGCAAACGATAAAATTTTAGTGATGATAAAATGGAAGTCCTAGTTTCAGAACCAATTTAAATTTTTCGTTAACATTTCTTTACTTGGAGGAGGCATGCGCTGTCAGAGTGCTCTTGTTATGTTATGTGGCCGTATTTTTCAAACGAGTTATTACTGCCATTTGCATTATATCGCATTTTTATCGCTGTTCAACCTCACCTTGTTGTATCCTGGATACACAGCTGACTCATTTCCACTCATCTCTTGTTCACAATAAATTTGGCTAAATCGCCGGCCATCGGTATTCGGCTATCTTATTCTCACAGAATTTGGCACAATAATCGGTTATCGACCTTCCGGTTATCACGGACCCACACAGTCATCGGTAATCGGGTTTCCGGCTAGTTCTTTCCCATGGAACTTTACATAATTATCCGTCATCGGTGTTCAGGTTACCTTCATCCCATGAAATATAGCACTATCATCCGCCATCGGCCTTCGGCTATCTCACTCCCTCAGAACTCAGCACAATTATTATCGATTGGCCGCTACAACTACCAGGTCTTTGCATCCTGCAGTTGGGGCGCAGATAAGTGCCCAGCTGAACTTCTACATCCCCTGCGCTCCACTGACGTCCACCAAAGGGATCCGCTTTGCGGGCGACTGACTTGGGAACAGCCGGCTATGAAACTTACCCCCTGATAGAAGACGTGTCCGCTAAGTTTCGCTCTCATAGATGAGTCTACTTACGACACACAGTTATCCTTACAAGGACCAGCGGACTTCATAACAGACGGTTGAAGCAATGCAATTTTGAGAGACGGTAAATCCATAGCATTAGCCCATGAAACCTTTGCCCTACTGAAATTCCTTGCCTGTATGGAAGAGTCTTAACAGTAGACACCCATCCAGTAGATTTGAATAGATTTTGGACAAAGGACTGATAAAGAGACCCATTCCTATGAGGGCAATGAACCCTAATTATCTGTCTTTCGATTCACTGTCATTACGCTGATACAAGGTAAGGTTAAAAGACGTACAATACGCAGGTGTGTATTGAAAATTAGAAGTGCACCCTAGAGATTATCCCAGGCGCAGAGTACACTGGCTGGAAGGCACATTCACTATGCCAAATAGGTTCTACCGACAGTACGACTGATAGATAAAATTTAAATAAAGTGCGTTCTACATGACATGGAGAACTCATGCATGCTGAAAATTTAACTCTTTGTGATGTTGCATGGTATGTAGTTATCAGTATGAAACACAAATAAAAAAAAAGGGTTTACGTTGGATGACAATCATCGAACTCTAGGGAAAAAAAAGAGATCAAAATTGGTTAAAATTTTTTGCCGCTACTGAGGCCGTGTGCTGATGAATGTGTGTCTGTATCCACCAGATGGGGTAGAATTCTTTGTTCATACAGTCACAAGAATGGCCAACTAACCTAGTCTCGGTCTTCGCGATTATACAAGACATATATATCAGACTCTTATATACTCCATTGGGACGCTTCTTTCAACAGTGACGGTCTTACTGGCGCAGTCACTCACAAAATATTCAAAGCATAACACCTCGGATTGCAAAATCCTCCCGCGGGACGTTTCTTTTTGATGCTCGCCGCTGTTTCGCAGACTTCTGACGGCCTCTAATTATCCAGTGGAAGAATTTAATTGGCCAACAGCAGCCCTGGCTTCGGTTCTTGTGCTAATTGGTGAGCTCCAGTTCAGTTGGCCTCCTTCCTTTTGGTGCTGCGGAGGCTCTCGGCCCTTGCTATGGACGTTTGTAAATATAGATATACGATAGAGCGATTCCTCCCCTTATCGTTATCGTTTGATTCTGTACTTTTTACTATGAGTGAGAATTCTTTCTAAAGTGCTTTTTAATGCTGGACTGAACGACGTTTACTCTGGCACTGGCAAGGTAATAAAATTTTCCTTGCGGTATTCAGCTTCTTGGGAAAGTTTTTCTGGAAAATGCCCAATTATAGGCAGAGCAAACAGAACAAACAATAAGAGATAAGAAATTAGGGTGCGCAAATCCACTGAGCAACTACACATCAATAGATAAAGACGTTGGAAGCAGAAATTCATTGAATTAAGTGTAAAATCAAGTTGTGTCATCCACAGAAAGTTGTGAATCTGATGAAATAATAGTAAGCGAGTAGTATATTTTGTCTGGTCTTTCTTTTTGTATTCCTTGAATAATAAAAATAAATTTTATTTAATACTCATGGAGGCATTACAATACTGAAATGCTACATGGTACACAGGAAGATGTATCTTCATGCTAGGTTACAAAATAGGATATGTCATAGTGGACTTACATTCTAGACATCATTACGTCCCATTGCTTGGCTTCCGTCAGGCAAAAGTATGCGCTGCCATCATAGAAACATATTAGATCGTTTGTAGCCAGGGCCATTGCTGATGAATTCTATTAATGAGTTTCTAAAATTTTCAATCCTGTATATTAGGCTCAAGGCGCATTTTCTGGTTCTGACTTTGAGACAATCAGTGTACTTTTGAGCAAATATTAGACTTGCACTATTAGACCCAAGCACTTTCATAGTATGCAGATTATGTCGTTATAAGCAACACGTAAGCGCTCAATGGATTTCTATTTAAAATTACACCAAAGTGAGTTACAGTACAGGGGGTAACAATAGCACATAGAGGGCCGGGGTCTAAGTCCCGGTGTCTCTTTGGGAATGGGCCTTTTGGTTCGTCTACTGCCGCCTATCTAATCTAATAGGTTTGGAACAGCTGGCATTTGACGTCTTCAGAGCAGTGATTGAATTTCCTAATTAACGTGTTACCAACTCCAAAGAGCTTTCGCGTTTCTTTCTCTATATCCTGGTAATCACGAAAATTATCAGTGATTTTGTAACTCAGGCAAGAGAAGTTGTTTTACGTACGTAAGCTCCACACACCATTCAAAACAGAATATTTATGACCATGCAGGCTTCTACTTCTTGGCCTAATATACATGCACACTATTTTTATCGTATTATACTCAATACAAAGATTATTCGCTTGGCTCTCGTAGATTGCAAGCAACTTTTGCAATGCTGTGGCATGGGGAGAAAAAAGTACCATGTCGTCGGCGTAACTAAGGGCATTAACTGCTTTATTGTTAATATGGCAGCCTACTCTTGCAGCATTCAACTTTAACTTTGTATGGATACAGTCAATGAAGATATTGAACAGAATGGGAGACAGTAAGCCTCCTTGTCGTATACCATTAGTCATGCCAAATGCTGATGACATTTGCGTCCCCCATTTTACGTAGCATTTCCGAGTTTGAAACCAATACGTTAGTGTTTTTACAACGCGAGGAGGTATTTGTTGCTCCAGTATACACTTAAACAGAGAGTAGTGGTGCATCCTATCAAATGCTGCCTTAGTAGCGTTTAGGAAACATAGATGCTGTACATTAGAGTGCCATTGTCAGTGAAATAATTTATAACTTGTTTTAGTGCAAAGACAGTCGTTTCTGCGCCGTGTTGTGCTTTGAAGTCAAATTGGTTATCTGCAGTATCCATGTAAGCTGACATCTGTCGCTCAAGAACCAGTTCTAGTAACTTTGAGGGTGACGTAGCGACAGCTATGGGGCGGTAGTTGCTCTTTTCGGATACACACTTTGTCTTACTTTTTACAATAGGAGACATTATGACCGTCATCAGAATGTCTGGAAGGAAGCACAGAGTTTGGCAGCAAGTAGGGTTAGAAGCTTCGGAGAACCGTATTTGTAAGCTTCAGCGGGTACCTTGTCCGCACCAGTAGCTTTATTATTGTTAAGTAGCTTTAATGCTTCACGGACTTCGTCGTCCGATACAGTACATTGGTCATGAGGTGAGCTCATATTATCTAGAACACTATCAATATAATCTATATGATTATTGTCATCAAAACCGTTCATAATGCCTTCATAATGAGATTCCTAGAATTCAGCAATATTGCTTTCTCCTGTGATTCCATCTATCGATTGAGCAACAGTGTGCACCTTCGATTTTAGATTTTTATTTCATTCCAAAAGTTAACGCCCATACTTTGAGTGAACTTGAAGATACTTTGGACGAGGTCTAGGTGGCGTTATTCACGCCGCCTCTTGTGCAGAGGTGAAACTGCAGTCGGTGATCAGCAGGGGGGGGGGGGCATTCAATAAAATAAATTAGGTAGCCTACATGTAAGGACCTGGCGCGAGTGCACGGGACGGGACACAGCTTATCACTAAAGTTACATTATATACAAAGACCGGATAATGCCGTCAATACAAGCTAAGCTGACATCGGCCCATTGTTAGGCCCCATCTGGTTAACAGTATGCGCTGCCGCCGGTGAGCACATTCATCAGTCGGTGAAATACGTTATTTTTGGGCTACACGTAGGCGTTCAATAGACTTCCGCTTAAAATTCTACCAAGGGTAATGTCTCAATTACCGAATGCCTTTCTATTACCGAACGCAATAAGATTCCTACCTATATTCGGTAATAGATGGGCATTCGGCAATTGAGACATTACCCAATGCGAAATACACTACAGGTAATAGCAATAGCTCCGAAACAGCTGGCATTTGACCTCTTCCGAGCAGTGACTAAACTACCTAACTAGCTCGTTAGTTACTGCGTGGATTTTTCCTATTTTTTTCTCCATATCTGGTTATCACAAAATCATGTGTGATTTTATGACCCAGGTAAGAAAAGTTGTTCACGTGAGATCCACACCACTGGGACGAGTGACTCTATCGGTGGACAAGTTACTTCTAGGTTTAATGTACATCTAATTTCAAAGGTATTGCGTTCAATACTTGGTTTGCTAGCTTCGTTCTCACTAATTGAGAGCTGTCTTTACAGCCCACTGGAATAGGAAGTAGCAAGGACCATGTCATCAGCATAATGGAGCGCATGTACAGCATTACCATAAATATGGCAGTTCACTCCAGCTGCCCTCAGTTGGATGTGGATACTGCTAATGAAAATAATAAAGAAAATTGGGGAGGGTAAGTATTTTTTTCGTATGCCGTTAGTTATACAAAACGCTGATGGTACGGCCTCTCCCCATTTCAGAAAGTATTTCTGGATCGCAAATCAATAGTTTAGCGTCTTAACAATATAAGGGGGTTCTGAAGCCTACCCTTAAAAAAGAGCAACTGTGAACTAGGGCAAATGCAGTATCCACGTCGCCAATCTAGTGTGATTTAATAATAATAAAGCGCAGGTCCATGGGAGAGGCGCTGTCAGTGAAATGATTTATGACCTGTTGCAGAGTAAATATAGCTATTCCGTTGCATGTTGAGCTTTGAGGCTAAATTGGTTATCTACAGTCATCATGTAAAGTGACACTTGTTTTTCAAGCACTAGTTCTACCACTTTTGAAAGAGATGTAGCCACTGCTATAGGGCAATAACTACTAGTGTCAGTCACATATTTTTGTTTTGTTTTTATAGTTGGTGATGTTTTAACTTTCATCAAGTTACATACCTTCAGAGTCTTCGGAAGAAGTCCAGGTGACGTTGCTCTCGTCACCCCACGTGTGTGGAGTCACTCTGCTGGGTGTCTTCTGTGGTGCCGCAGTTTGCGACCAAAGAGAGAGCCAGCAGCGAATTATCTCCACAGTGCACGTAACCGCTGACCGCTAGTCTATCTGGTATAAAGGTAAAGGAAACCCAAAGAAAAGCAGCCAGGGAGAAAAATTGCAAGGAGCGTTATTAGCTTAGGGGGCTATATTTATAAGCATCAGCTGGGATATCACCAGCGCCGGAAGCTTTGTTATGCCTCAGCCTTTTTAGCCTTTGACAAATCTCGACTTCGGATGTGGTGCACCCTTCAATAGGGGATGTTAGATTATCATGGATGCCATCAACGTCACCTTTTTGATTATTAACTGCAAAACAGTTCATAATCCCGTAATAATGGGTTTTCCAAAGCTCCTTGAATTAGCCCCACATTGCACGTATACACATACAGCTGGTTTGTCTGGCATTCTCAATAAGTGTGAGTCCAGTAAGCTTTTATATTTATCAGTTTCGAATGCTATGGCAAATTCTGTTTACCAACCTCCCACCCCGGACAGTGAAGCTATTAGAATACTTAGTGGTAATTGCATCACTACCATTTTTATCCAAAACTCGGGTAGCAATATGACTGCCATTGCCGAATAGAAATTACAATCATTGTCCTGCATTCTTACCCCAAGGTCTTTTAAAATTTTCTTTCTGTTATGAATCGACGTTTGATACAATTCTGATATCCGTGGCAAAGCTTATACATGAAGAACCATTTATGACTTACACATGGAGAACCATTGATAAGTTTTGCCAAAATTTAATATATTTCTTCAAGTAGAGGTGTCTCCTTTTGGTAAGCAGTCAAGTGTATGCACTAAATATTAAATTATTTAGCCACTATGGTAGTCGGAAAGGTCTGTTTGCTATGTCCAGTGCTCAAAAAGCCTTGTGTGCGCATGATTGGTGTAGAGTAGCCTGGGTCAGAATGCCTATGTTCTGTGACTTTGAAATATTTTGCCGCTCTAGTGGTGCTGTTGGACCTGAAGCTCTATAGGTTTCCTAGGGCAAAGCATGAAGAGGCAGCGTGAATTTATTTCAAAAGAGGGTGGATCTGTTAAAGCCAAAATAACCAGTCAGGTTGGGCTAACCTCTCGATGGCTGGAACTTTTTAACAATCCTTTTGAGAGAAAGACATGGATTGGACAAGCCGACATACAGGGTGGAGTAAATAATTGTCCCAAATTTCTAAATTATTCAAATTATGTTTTAGTCTTCGAGATACAGGGGTAGCCTGGATAACTGTCACGGTCTACGGCTTGTATTTTGAGTCGGCCACTGTGGCCACAGTTTTGTGACCTTGGTGGAGACATGACTTCTGCATTGTGTATTACTAGAAAATAACATCAAGTATCGACGCTTTGCTTGAATCCAACCCTTCAAGTTTTTAGATACAGTATAATTTTGGAAAGTGGTTGAGCGCATTTGCAAAGGGTAAAAAAGGCTGACGACATTGCTTTTGATTTCGTTCCCATCTCTCTTCATAAAGGATGTTGATGCAGTAAATGAAGCGTCTTCCCTTATCGTAATAGTCTGAATTTTGTTTTGTTGAAAGCCATGTTGCTGTCCGATGATCAGCGAAAGATGATAGAGAAATTTAATTCCACAGTCTGCACGTTTGCCACTGATTGTACCGATGTTAGTATTAGTGCGTCGTCTACAAATGAGTAAGGAATGGCTAACGTTAATTCTGTCCCTTGTCACTGATCATCATAAAAACAGTAGTGGACCAAGCACAGTACCTTATGAGACTCCACTGAGTACCAGTTTTTGTTTAGATACATCATTATTTATTGTTACACTTTGGGTTTTGTTTGCCATTAATGCTTCGAACCACCGAGGACATTTCCCATGAATGCCCATACTGGAGAGTTTTGAGTAATAGTGTTCCATGGTCTTTGCAATGTCTAAATAGATTGCGTCAACATATTTTTCCTGGCGCAGCGAGTCGAGAATAGTCACTATGCTTTAGCAGCTGAGACGTCGTAGAGTCTCTATTGCGGTAGCCATGTTGATTCGATATAAGTTACTGCTCTCAAAAGGATGAACTAAGTGCTTCCTATACACTCGTTCAAAAGTTTTTAGTAAGAAGGTAACTAGGGCGGCAGGTCTTTAGATAGCTGGATTCATACTATTTACAGCTTTAGGAATTAGCGTAATAATTGCATGACTGGAATTACTCCTTCATCCATTGACTTCCGCCATAGAAGGTATAAAGGATTAAAGATACCGAACTAGACATCTTAAGGATTTTTGCACTCATATCATCTAGTACCGCAGTACAGTTGTCATTAACTTCGTCGATGGCTAGGTTTGTGTTGACTTTTGTGAATTCAACGTCCGTTAGGTAGTTTGAGTCGATTTGTGGAGTTACAGGATTAACATTTGTGCTGTGCATAGTTTTGTAATTTATGACTTCCGCATCATTTGGATGAGTTTCAATAACCTCCAGGAGTACTGAACTTTTTTCAGTAATTACATCTTGTAGTACGATTTGTTTAATAACCGCCTTGATAAATTTTGCTAGCAACACTTTCCACAACTACGAAATCCTCCAGGAGTCACAAATTCTTAACGGCCAAAGCTTCAGAAGCCATCCTAACCCAGTATCTGTCATGCCCCAACTAAACGAGTCTCGGAGTTCCCGATAGTCTGCAGCAAATCATCACACTTGCACGACTACCTCCTAGGTGTAGCCTAGTTTTTCTTTTTTTTGCCTCTCTTTATCTTCATCTCAGAGATCTACATACATTATCTGACATAATGACAATAGCTCGCAGAGGGGCGCAGCGTTGGTTCCAGCTGCTCTTTTCAAGTAGGCCTATTGGTCCGTCTTCTGCCAGCTATTTAACTTTATCTATACCGGAGCCAGGTACTCGAGAATCAACCAGCACCAAAGCTAACTGCTGATGGTTCTTTACTCTAAATTCTTTTGATTGTTTATTGTTGGATATACTTGAGAAAAGTGTTTGATAAAACAATTGAAAACATGCGTAAGTAGAGCACTCTGAGGGCACATACCTTCGCCAAGCGAGGCAACCGTAGCAAAAAATTCAAATTGGCTTTGAAACCATAATTTTCTTTGTATAATCCCCAAATTTGTGCCTTTTAACAGAAATAACAGCTTGTTCAATTTTCTTGAAGATCCGTTCATTACTTTTTGAGTTATACTGCTAGCAAACGTTATGACAAACATGAGTCAAACATACAACGAATAAACCGATCTGCACCAAAATTTAATAATTTATGTCTTTCAACATTATCAACAACCACTATAAATCTCAAAAATATTCATCTACTGTTTTTTCAGTTATTGTGCTAACAAGCATAAAATAAAAACAGTGACAAACGAACGAACGAGAGAACTAACAGATAATTACCAAAATTTGGTCATTTACTTGTTGTTATATACCTAACAACTCACGTCAATTTCATAAATATCCATCCATAACTTTTTTGAGTTATGGCATTGATAAAAATGAGGCAGACAAACAAACAAACAAACGGATGGACATATCTTCACCAAAAGTTGATCATATGTTCCTCCTAACATACCTTACAATTACTGTAAATTTCGTCCAAATCGGTTCATAACTTTTTGAGTTATCTTGGTGACACACAGAAAGACAGACAAACTTGACGAAAACATGACCTCCTTGGCGGAGGTAATTAAGCACCAAACCGTCAAAATTTATTTTCTTGTGGGAACAACATTGCTTGACACTTCGAAAAGAGTAATTTGATACGTTGCTATACCTACTCTTCCTCATTTATGAAAGTAATTAATGAGAGTAATTCTAATCTTGACGATGGTGGTGTATTCCTGAAAAATACATCGAATAGCTATTTAAGACTTAAAGAATAGGGATGTATAGTAACAAAACTTTACTTTAAAAATTATTTGCCTAATTCAGCAGTTTCGGTTTCAATTCGTAAAAATGAAAGAGAAGTACTTAATAGATAGCGGCACACGGCAAAGACACGAACACCGTTTACTGCCCTGTTTCAAGGTCGCCACAGTCAGTCCCAATGAAAACAGTCGGCATTCAAGTTAATATTTTGCAAAAAGAAACGACCTAATTTCCTACAAAGTTATGCTATCTCTTCCACGCTTCCTTAGTTGCCAGAATCTTCCTCAGCTCAGACCGCCATAACGAATTTAAAAGTTGCAGAGTCTGGGCTTCTTGCCGGACGTCGTAAGGGTGAGGGAGTTTACGACGTGACAGCGCGGGCGGCATGGTTTGATTCTGCCTACCAGAGTCCAAGTAAACAATTTCTTTCTAATAATGTACAATTAATTCTCGGTGTAGCTTTACGATGGATCAATGTAATGCATATCGTCTCGACCCACAATATAGTTACTTGTCGTTTTTCATGACGTATTCTTGCATTTCGTGGTTAATCAATAAAATATGTAAATTATATACCGTGATGTAGAGGGTAAGAAATTGACACCTACGAATTTTAGTGTCTCCCTCGTCATTCTTCCCTGTCACGACTGTATGACGGAGGATATACTTTTGCAGTATCGCTTCTGCAGAGGATTTTAGGAACCCAACGACGCTACCAACACCTAATGTACTGACGTCAAGGGTTATATCTCCGACACCCCCGAAAGCATTATAAGTCAATGCATAGCAAGCAACTTTTCTGGTCTCCCACTGATCTCTCGCTCCCTACAGCCTGAGCTAATAATGCACTGCGGAATTACATCCATGAATACCAATGCTGCGTGTTTGTTATGGTAAATAGATCGCTTGTAGAGCACTTACGGGGACAGCAGAGCTATAGATGAGGGCTCCAAATATGCAATCACAATCACATTGCTTATCGGGATAAGCGTTCCAAGCTCTCACTTGTCGAGGAAGACCTCGGATAAAAATGAATGCCAAATATTCTCTCAGCAGCCCATTACTGAATACAGCAGATTAAGACAATAACATCACTGAGTTTGACAGAACCTTGTCTGAACAATATAAATTATGGTACAAAGATCCATTCTGCCCATTAATAATGGATTCAAGTGATGCAAAACACATCAGTTCTCGGCAGGCCTGTACAGCGTGGTGCAAGCCACTCCAATGAGCGGCAAAATTGTCCATAAACAGAATACACCATACTGTAGTTCAAGCTGTCACTCTAATAGACAAAATAGGCCTAAGGTGATAAAGAATGTAGAAATTTTTACTATAAGCCCCGCTCAAAACCAGACATGTTTGACCATGCTTATAAGAAGTACTGATGCAGTGAACACGAATTTGTCTGCCACAGGCGTCGGAAATGCTTAGTTTTGGCGATACTGACGTGTTAAATTTATCAGTATCGTACTTATAACTGCGCGCTATTGGTCTGTAAAATATTTACCTAGGCTGAGATGTCATATATTAACAGAACCTGTCCTACACTCCTAACCTTAGAATGTAAAGCATCATTATATCTGTCAAGCTGGTTATGTATTTATCGGTTATACTGTATATATATATATATATATATATGATTGTGTGTCTGACACTAAGATAACTCAAAAAATTATGAACGGATTTTTACGAAATTTACAGGGATCGTCAGGTATGTTAGAAGGGAAAGATTATTAGATCATTAACTTTTTGTGAAGATCCGTTCTGCTGCTTGTCTGTATGCCTCTTTTTTCTAGGTAGTATTACTCAAAAAGTTATGGACCGATTGTTATGAAGTTAACAGGAATTGTTAGGGTTTGTACTGGGAGCAAATTATGTTTGTCAGTATCATTATTCAAAAAGTTTTGAGCGGATTTCTATAAAATTTGTATGAATTGTTAAACACGTTAAAAGGCACAATACACCAAATTATGGTGACGGTAGTTTGTTCGTTCGTATGTTTGACGAATGTTTATCAGAACACAACTCAAAAACTTACAGACCGATCTTCAAAAAATTACCGAAGCTGTTATTACTGACAAGAGGCACAAATCAGCGAATTTTGGTGATGATAAAGAAAAAATCCCAATCTCCGGGCCAACTTGAATTTTTCGTTAACATTGTCTTACTTGGTGGAGACATGCGCTCTCAGAGTGTGCTCTAGTTAGACATAAAACTTTCGGATTTATCGTTGTAGTCCTCAATGATGTCTTTCTCCAAGATACATTAAAAGCTGGGAACTTGTTCAGCTATTTTCTGCAATTTGTTTACGATTTCGAAGCGTCGAACTCGACACTACGTAAACGCTAAGCACTGAACTGCGGCCCACTTCAGGGTCGTAATTAATGGCTGATATGTTTCTTTCATTTGACTGAGCGATTATTGTTTAATTATTGCGCATTAGGTACAGAAATTTGATTTAATATTACTTTACTAAAACGAAAGAGCTAGTTTTTGAGATGAGTGAATGTTGTCTAGGCAAATTTTATTAGAAAAGCGCTCTATATTATATAGGGGCTTAAAAAAAGAATCGTTACTAGTTGCGCTAGAGTGATGATACAGTGCTGGTCTTAAGAGAAAAAAAATCTCAAAACCTACTCATTTTTGACGGCATAACCCACAAATTCATTCGTGTTCAATGCTTTAATATCTACCAGCAGTGATCTAAAATTTAAGGTTTCAGTGGGGGTTATGGTAAAAATACAAAAAGTGCTCATGAGCGAGTGAGAACTCGAAATCTGTGGAATTCCATTACTTATAGGGGAAAATATGGGATGAATGGAAAGCTTAAAGCTGATAATTATTCAGTGCGTTGGTTGAGCTGTAACACGGACAACACAGGTTACAGGGACGGATTTGAATATAAAAGAATGAAGTTAAATGTACGTAATGGGGTGGCTGTCACTGTAAACGAAGAGGTCTAAAATTAAAGGGATGAGTTTGAATTTAAAGGGATCGACTTGAATTCAAATGGTTGGGCTTACATGTATATTCACAAAAGATATTTTTTATCCACAGCTTCAGGGCATCTTGCACTATTAAGCCTCAGCAACAACGTACTCTTCCCATTTAACTATGAAATACTTCAATTTTCAAAGCAGAATACCTGGCAAGCTTTCTAGGGTAAGATTTTCAAACGGCTCGTAACACCAAGCGAACGAAAACTGTAGTTTTGTACTGAAGTACCGATTTCATCCTTTCCTGGCACTGATCACAACAATAATATGATCACAAATATTGGTATACTCCTCCACCACCACTGTAGGACTAAAATCTGTAAATAAAATCAAGAGGACTATGAAAAACGGTAGCCGTTTTTCCAATGCACGTACACTTACCATAATTTTAACTTTGGGATATGTTTGAGAAACCAGGCAATGTTTGACTAGGATATAATAACATTACTCTGGAGTTCAACTTCTCATGCAGGCATTGAAAGCAAATGATGCGATGGAGGCAGAAAGTGAGACCATACTTTGAAGCGGCAGCAGCCGTTACCAAGACTTGCTGTCTCAGCAAAAGAATTCACAGCTTCTTGTGGCCGCTCTGAACTTCATGCTGAAATACAGCACTCTTAGCTATTTCTTACATTCCTTTGTACTCAACGTTAGGCGTAAGTGGGAAAATAAGCTGCGTATATTGTATTTAGGTGGCGGGATATGCTACTTGAGAATTCTACTATATCAAAGTGACTAAAAGATCGATTTCATTCACTAGTTTTGACCGCCAAATATGTCTTCTGTTGTAAGGTCACGCCTATCAAAAGGCAGAAGTGGTATGAAAATGATTAAAACGTTGCCAAAAGCTTAGAGCAGTGGTAACTTCTATATAATTTCGAGCTCCCTGCTTAACGCTTAACACATGATAGATTCAAGAGCAGACATGCTTTATAGCCCTCAAGTTTAGAATCGGTGAGAACTTATGATAATAATCAAAGTATAATCACTGAAATATGAAATTTCTCTGAAACTCGACAATACAGAGACAACTGTAAATTTAATTTTCGATAGCAAAAGGTAAAGTTTTGTTCATGAACTGCTGAGGTTTAATTCAACTGCTATTATACCTATATGAGTTACAAGTTAAATGTTTGTAAAAATTTCCGTAGAATAATTACGTCCCACCAATCTTCCAACTCCATTCACTCCAGGAGAAAGAGAGAAAAAAATCTCTAACATACCTCATGTGCTCTGATGTGCTAACTATACTGTCAGTAAGTAACCTTGCGTGATCTAATAGGCTAACTGCATCAGAATTATTAACTTAGCTCACTCTGTCAACTCATTACTGGAAAATATTTAACTTGTGGATTCTTGAAGAAGTCATGTTGTCCTAACGAGCCCTAACCCCTGTATCATGTGCTCATTTAAGGGGATCATAACATCTTGTTTGCTGAGAAAAACTAACTTACTGCATCTATAATTGTACAACTAGGGCAACCAGCCTTAACCAAGCCTAGCCTAACTTCGGTCTATATAGACCAGCCATAGCGGTATAGAAGCATGAAGATAATGATAATTGTTCTTGGCATTATTTCGCCCAAAGGCCTCTCACTGTCCTCACCAGGCTCTCTCCCGCTCACTCCACCTCAATTTATTTCCATGGCTGCTGAAAAATAAAAATATCAGAGGATCAGAGTACATAAAACAAATCGACAGAAGAAAATAATGGCAGCTAAAACATGATGCATTATGTGTAAGAACGAACAGAATGGTTTAAAAGTATTCATGGTAGGTTCCAAAAAGTAGTGTTTCTGCATCATCTGCAAATTCGAGCTGCAAAGATGATATTATTGATCGCAGAAATGAGATGAAAAGAATTTTTTTTGTCGGCAAAATTAGTAATAACCCCCTGGTCATCAAGCAGTTTCTTGCTGTGTTCTTTCAATTCTACGTTCATCACTTTCATTTAGTGACTCCAAATCGAAACTTGGTTTTGTCTGTCGAGTCTTATTTTCGAGTAAACACCCGTTGTTTTCTGCACTTCATCAGTGTTATCCTAATCCCAATGGGATTTTGCGCAAGATTATTCGAGGGGAAAGTCGATAACGAGCAGCTAAAAGACTGAAGATACTATATATATTTCAGCTCCTTATCTAAAATCAATGTCCACTAGGGAATGTTGTTAGCAGTTCTTGAGGCTGCAGAAGTAGAAAAAAAATTCGAAGTGTTATTGTTTATGCAAAGTACAGCATAAAAAAAAAAAAAAAAGAGCGATCAGTGGCCTACTCCATAATTTCAAAAAATACAATAGCTGCATTGCTCCATGCCACAATGTCCGCTTTCCTTCCAATATCTTGACAATCCCAGAAAAAGGAACGTAATTTCATGCCGTTGACCAGAGCAGTGCAAAAACTCATTCATGTAGCTATTTTATCCAATTTCCGGACTCCTCTTGACAGTTCATGGCTGTCTGAATATTTGAAGGCTGCTGACAAAAGATGTTTCATTTCGCTTTTATGAGAATTCATTGAGTTAGAACAGCTGATGTCGGCCCTGCTGCAGAGGGAATAGGGTCAGAGCCTCGAAGGCAGAAAAAAAAGAGCAGTGCTTCTCCACGTGCACTGCCTGGAAGTATTGAAATTTATAAAAGTAATGCATGGACCTTCAAAGCTTAGTACAGTATAGTATTTGACAACTAACGCCATTCAACGTAGCAGTAAATAACTGTGCTGTATTTTTAGGAAAGTTAAACTTTAAGAAATAAAACCTTTAAAACTATAACTATAAAAATTAATTTATAAAAAGAAATTTTTAATAATACTGCAAGAGCATGGTGTACTATAGGATACGTAATCTGCCCACCGATCAAGTCACTCGTCTCAATGGTGTCAATCTCGCTTATATACGAGTAGCTTCTGTTATTTGGGTCATAAAATCAACAATGATGATTCATGAAGAATCGAAAGCTTGAAGTAGTACGAGTACATTAACACTATGGAATGTATTTTCTTTGTAAAAATGTCTTTAATATTTGCACTTGCTCTAGTGATAATAATAAAGCTACGTTTCCTGAGAAGAAAATAAATAAATAAATAAATAAATAAATAAATAAATAAATAAAAAAAACCTGAAAGCCTCCCGCAGTAGTCAAAACGGTGATCAGAAAATTTGATCACTGCTCGGAAGAGGTTAAATGCCCGCTGTTTCGGAGTTACTGCTATCCTATGCACTGTAACTCGTTTTGGTCGAAATTTAACCCTTTACCAGGCTAGTGACCATATATGATCACTTCCATAATGCTATTGTTACGAAAGTTTTCTCAGCCGCCCGGTAAAGGGTTAAGCAGGTGTGTATTGGACGCCTGCATGAAGCCTATAATACTATATTTCGGCGCCTGATGAATGCTCCGAGGTCAACTAGTGCAAGTATGATATTTGCACAAGACAATACACTCTCAGTCTCCAGCTCATGATAGGAAAAAATAGATAACACGTTGCTCAAGGGGATCCGTATCGTCCAGACTACAAACTATCTAACGGTACAACCGATGGCAGAACATACTGTTACCAAACAGGGGCCAAACAACGGGTCGCAATGCAGTTCAGTTTGTAACAATGGTGTTACTTGTTCTTTGTATCTGTAACTCTAGTATTAAGGTGTGCCCTGTACACGTGTAGTAAGTCCCTATGTGTACCTAATAAAGTGTATTTATTTCTAAAAATTTTTAACAAATATCGATACAGATTTTCAGCGCGGTGTTAATTTAACCTAGTGTATGAAAGTATAACACAACAAACCTAACCTTCTTGGTGGAGGTAATAATTGTGGGGGTTTTACGAGATAATACCTTACCTTTGATACCTTTGATGATACTTCGAACGAGGGCCAGGCGACGTTACGCACGCCGCCCATCTTGTGCAGAGGTGATGCTGCAGTCCGTGACCAGCGAGCGGGGTGGCTAACAGCGAGTTATCCCCACAGTTCACGTAGCCGCTTACAGCAGGTTTATCAGGCACTTTCAGTAAGCATGCGTCCAGTATGTGTTTAAATTTCGCAGTCTCTGTACCAGTGACATTTCGAATGTGACGAGGCATTTTGTTGAATAATCTCGCCCCTCGGACTACGAAACTATTAGAATACTTTGTGGCTATCGCATCACCACCAGTTTTGATCGGTATGCGCACCTCACAAGTGCGACCAATACGGTTTGAATGTCTGGCTTGGATTCGCCCATTGACATTGGCAGTAATTCCTTCTAGAATTTTCCAAATAAATATGATCGTAAAGCGCTCGAATCTCCTTTGAATTGAGTACCTTGAAGTTGAGCCAGTCTTTCGTGATAGTTTAAATCTTTCTTGCCTCGGATTTTGGCAGTGAACGATCTCTGGATCGCCTCGGGGCGCTCTAAGTCTTTCCGTTTGCTTGGCATCCAAAGAGGTGAACAGTATTCAATCCTTGGCAGTATCAGTTGTTTCCATAAGGTGAGCATTGTGTCTGCCTC
>LQNS02278101.1:4834189-4846369 GCA_001587735.2 Parhyale hawaiensis | reverse complement strand
AAATTTCAGATGGCATGCCATTGAAAAACATTTTAATCGCTCACCCATCGATAATAGCCTATAAAATCCTGGGTGAGCCTATAATTACCGGTGCTTCCACCGAAAATTTCTGACTGGGATATTCCATCCATAATGTGTGGTGATCTTAATATCAATTAATTTAACCCGCTAAAGCTCAATACAATCTCTGAAGTTATAACAGTAATGGCTGGTCTCAGCTACGTTCCTCTTATTGACCTTTCTACCAGAATCTTGCCTGAAAATATCTATACCAAATATTCATTGTTGGATCATGTTTGGATTAATTCAACTTTCAATAGCATCAAACAATGTGGAGTTATAAAGGCTGACCTAGCAGATCATTTACCAGTACACGTTATTATTAACACTGAGAACTTAGTAAGAGATCAGAAATTATACAGCAATTTCAATGATGAAGATAGTACAAATAAATTTATAGAGAACTTATCACGAATGTCGGTTCCAACTGATTATGTAGGAGATCCAGCTGAGGAGTTGGCAACATTTCTAGACTCACTCTATCGTATATACCACACCAGTTTTCCCTTGAAACGAACGATACCGAAACCGCTGACGGCGCGTTGGATTACCAAAGAAATTAAACTGTTGATTAAAAAGAAACATAAATTATTTCAGCTGTATAGAAAAATATCATCAGCAAACATTCTTATACAAAGTATAGAAATGTTCTCAACACCCTCGTAAGATCTACAAAGAAAATGTACTACTTGAATTTAGTAAAGAGTGCTGCAAACAACCAAAAACAATTTTGGAAAGTAATTAATGAGCTGATGGACCGCACTACAAAATACTCCGTAACTGAAATGCAAGTAGGTGATAAAACACTGAGTGGAACATTGTTAACTGACCATTTTAATGCATACTTTACGTCTATTGCTAATAACTTAGTAGAAGCCTGAACGTAAAGTGCAATATGTGATGTCTAGTCCGCCGAATGGAACTGAGTGCAATTTTCGGCCAGTCACATGCGATGAAATCTTACTACTATTTATTCAAGGTTGTCGCACTTTCTGGAAACGCATAATATTCTCACCAATTCTCAGTATGGATTCAGGACCGGAATGAATACCGCTCAAGCCATCTTTGATTCTATATATAATATTTTGCCTACTTTTAATTTGAAAACGTTCACTGTTTGCCTATTTTTAGATTTAAAGAAAGCCTTCGACACTGTAGTTAGAGACATTCTAATAATGAAGTTACAGCATTACGGAGTTAGAGGTTCGATATTTAGACTTATTTCCAGCTATCTGTTAAATCATCGACAATTTGTTGTCATTGGTGATAAGCAGTCCAGTGTGCAAAGAGTAGATATAGGTGTACCCCAAGGGTCTGTACTCGGAACTCTCTTGTTCAATGTTTTTATAAATGATAGTGTTTCTATTGATTGTGCAAGGGCAGTTTTATTCGCTGATGATACTGTGTTTAGCATTCATGATACCTCTTTGCATGGTGTAATTACGAGAACAGAGCAACTTATAAATTATGTTACTACTTGACTTGCCAATAATAGACTCGCTGCAAACGCTAATAAAACTAAGTTAATTTTCTTTAGCGCAGTAAAATGCCAATCATTACCTATTGTCAACTTTAACAATGTTTGTTGGGAATTCGTGAGATTGATTAAATACTTGGGCGTTACTATAGATTGTGACCTAAAATTCTCACAGCACGTGTTACATTTAAATCTCAAACTCAGTAAAGCGAAAGCAGCTATTTATTCTGCATTAAAATACCTGCTGAGAGAAGCCCTGATGACCCTATATTATACAATTTTTTATTCTCAATTGACCTACGGTATTACCGTATGGTGCGGGGTCTCCGATAGCTCAGCTAAACGACTAATAATTACAATGAACGATGTATTGCGAATTATTTTAAATGTTAAAAATAATCACAACGGTATCCCGCAAATGTCACGTAATGAAATGTATAGAAGGTTACAATTTTTGAAGTTTAGAGACGTGTATAAATATTTTATCATTAAATTCTTACGAATGTCGATCTCGGGGGAAAATCAGTTTTTTTACTCTCATTACCGTTCACTCTTACCAAGTGACAATTAAAATACTAGAAGTAATAGGTTTAACTTGCCAGGTGTTAGATTAGACGTAGAAAAAAGGTTTACTATTTTTCAGAGTCTTCATGCATACAATCAGCTTCCTCATCAGTTAATAATACAAATGTCTCAACAATGTTTAAAACACAGGTATAAAACCGAATGTATTAGCCATTACCATCACTAATATTTTATGACATGGGCCTAACAAGCATTATGAGCTTCTAACAGGCCTGTTCTCAATTTCTTTTTAGCATGTTATAACTGCTGTTCTATTGTACATTTTTAAAGGTGCTCTTGAGAACAATAAACGAGAGTTAAAGAGGTTAACCGCGGGTGACATTCATTGAAATTTAGCACACTAAAATGATCTAAAATTGATTGGAAATAATTTTATCATCTACTGATGATTTTGAGTGTATGTTTATTATTAAAAAAATGTATTCTTTGCGTGACCAAAAACAGTTTTTCTGCTCTAGGTGGCTTTATCAAATAGCAAAGATTCTGTTTAAGTTTTGTTAATTAGCCGTATGACCTGTTTCGTAGAAGTGGACCGTCTAGTAAAGTCTGCTGCAATTTTTTCATGCAATAATTCTTCCTAGTAAAACGAGTAATGACCGACACAGGGAGTTAAATCTTTGAAAAAAGTATCCAAATACTTCCTAAACGCTCGTGTCATAGCAGGGCTCTGGTTCTCTTCTACAGCTCAGCCAACACCTAAAACATCTGCAGCTTCTGACCTAAACTGCTCTATAAATAACAAAACGATCTGACTGTATAATTTGGAGGACCTTCCTTGCCAACAGGAAAGGCTTCAGTGATGGATTAGAGCTCAGTGGCTCCCAGCAAGAGGACAATTACGGCCATTTGCCTTGGAAATGAAGGGCGGCCATTACCATAATACGTGAGTGACAGACTTCGGTGTTGCTGACAGGCGCTGCTCTCTACTACGGGCTCTGGTCCACTGGTGCCGCACTTCGGTAGCAGAAGCTGCCAGTATTAGTAGCAGTAAATACAGGTTTTAGCGTTTGAATTTCATGTCCACCTTGTGCCGCAGGCTCTGGTTGTACCCTAACAAACTATCTCAAGCGCTACTCGTTAGCACCACAGTATTGTATGACGGGCCACGCTATTCCTTTGCAAGAACAACGCGATGCCACGAAGCCTAGGTCGCATGTCGTTTACGCCGCTGTATCAAGGCTACCGAACTTAAATTTATTGCAGAATGACGAGTAAATACCGTATCCTCGCTTCCAGTTGTCCGTGCGAGTACATATGTGGCCTCGGCAATCTCAGCAGGCTGCCCAAAGTTAACCTTGGCTATTTCCATACAGGACTGGAAATCCAGCTGTTGTTCAGAAGCGGAGACTGTAGTATATAGTCCGCTACGTCATCACGATTCTAACAAATTATAAGTAGTCCGTATTGGGTTTCCACCCTGCAACAATATGAAAGTTTTCATAATTGTAAAATTGAAATAAAACTGGAGGCTGCGATATGACATTGATCTCTTATTTCCAGTTAGCTGCGCCCTGGAGCCTTGTTTTTTGGAAGCCTTGGATCCAGAGATTCTGCGGCCGTCTCCCGGCCAGGAACATTCAGCCTTGGCCTCAAGTAACTAAACAGACCTCCTACTTATTAAAAAGATAACAGTGGTACGTATATACTGCATAGCCCTGCTGGAAAATAACTGGAAGAGCTTGAGTCTGCAACAGATGCGTCAGGACCCCTGGTCGCAGGGAGCCAAAACGGTCGAATCTGCCGGAGAGTAAGACAGAAGAAGTCTACTACTATACGGCCGTGCAAGGCCCTACTAATAAAATTAGCAACTATTATTAGCATTTTTCAGGTATTTAATATAGCGAGAATGCAATAAAAGACGTTTTCATCAAGTTGAAGAGTTGGATGCCACAAGCAGTCTCACATCCACTCTTCCCTCCAACTTTTCCCCCATTTGGCAACAATAGCGGGAGTGGCCCTCTTTTTTCCCCTCTCTTCTTGCCCTCAAATCTGATGAGGCTCTCCACTGTGCTGGAAACACCATCCTGTCGAGAGCCTATCTGGGCCTGTTGTTGAGGTCTCCCCGAAATATTGCTCCAAAGAAACAGACTTCGGACGGCAGAAGCTCTATCGTATTCTCCTCAGTTACGAGAATTTTTCAAACAGCTGAGAAATTTTTTCTAAGTTAGAATGCATATAAATTAATTTTACTAACAGTTTTCTGTAGCTACGTGAAGCGTTTCCAATAAATGAAAAATAATTTTAAGGGGCGCTATTGTTTGCCAATCAGCCATACGTGACCGATTCCGATGAGAAGGGAAAATCGCTCTAGGTACACATATGCCGTATACTTTCAATACGGCAGTTACAGTTTAAATAGTCAAGAGAACCCGTTCTAACAAGCGAAGAATAGTTTGATACATGATTAATGTATTACACATTCATAGACCGTAACAGTACTTGACTCGTAGGTCTGACGCAAAAGTCGGCAACGGAAAAATGAGATTTTCTCAAGGGCTATTATTTTCCCCCTATCTAATACTGAAGAAAAAAAATTCCAAGGTATCCAACATTTTTGTTGCGGAGAAGGTATCTTGGATACGGCGGGGACGCACTTTGGCGCTTGCCTGCATGACCGTGTCTGGACATGTTCATAATAGTTCCTGAGAAAATTCCATTTTTCCCATTTTGGCCGCCAGCGACAGAGGCTACTTGGACCTAAGAGTCAAGTACTGTGGCGGCAGCCAGGAGCTTCACCCGTGAAGCTCAAGAGTCTCCTATGACTGCAACCAGTCGTCCTATGCACCAATCGCATATCAGTAAAGAGTCTCTTCTTGTGGCTAAAGCCAGTCGCGTATGCCCCAATCGCATATCAGTAACTCGGTTTATCTGCTGCTCCCCCGTGAAACTCACTGCACCCCCGTCACTTCATTCAATGAAATTCATGAACGAGACTCGCAGCCATAAAAGATCTGGTTGACTCACTGACGAATCAGTGCATGGGCTGCAGGGCTCTCTCCTTTTCTATAGAAGCTCCTTGTGTTGCGGTCTATGACACATTCATCGGTTAAGAGAATTTATTTATTCGAGAGTAAAATAAAATGCTTCCAATCACTGTTGCATATTTTTAATCGTACTGTCACTGTTAAATCAGTTAACCCATTTAGAGGGAGCATGAAAAACGTTTTCGTTAGAATAGCATTATGGAAGTAACCTTAGATGGTGATTTGCTCAGTAATATGTTATGAGAACCCAAGCACACTACTTACTTACTTGATTACTTGATGATACTTCGGACGAGGTCCAGGTGGCGTTATGCACGCAACCCATCTTGCGCAGAGGTGATGCTGCAGTCCGTGACCAGCGGGATGGCTAACAACGAGTGATCTCCACAGTTCACGAAGCCGCTTACAGCAGGTTTATCTGGCACTTTCAGTAAGTATGCTTCCAGTAAGTTTTTAAATTTCACAGTCTCTGTACCGGTGACATTGCGGATGTGACGTGGCATTTTGTTGAATAATCTCGCCCCTCGGACTACGAAACTATTAGAATACTTTGTGGTAAAAAATGTTTTGAAATATGGCTATGGACACCCTCGACAGTTATACGTATATCATCTTTGCAGCTACAATAATACATTTATCGCTATGTTAAGACCCGTAGCAGCAGCAACAACAGACTAAAGGTTCCGACATTGACTCTCAAAGCCCAGGTTCAAACCTCCCTACCAAGTAGACAAGTTCTTCACGGCGTTTGACGTGATCTGTCAGCATCCGTCTGCGTACTGCTGTGGGTTTACTAACCTTCTCCAGCAATAGCGAGTATTGGGGAGGGGCAGATTGTCGCATGGAGTCTACCGCCACTTTGGCCATAGCTGTTGACGATCTTTGGTCGACTACAGCCACAGTAAGCGTATACTCCTCTGGGGCCTGTTGGCCTATATCTGCAGCACAAACCAGTGTGTGTGGGTTTCCTATTTGGGGTACGGCCAAGTTGACTTTACGTTAGACCCGAACATTAAATTATTAGCCAGTCGTGGCTGTGGAGGCGGCGACCAAGTAGGAGTAAAATCATGAGTCTGATGAGATGTTTGAATTGATGGATCAGTAGAAAGTGTGCAGTTACGCATAAGAAATTCATTCATTACCGAACATTTACAATAGATTCAAATTTCACCTGGTTTTCAAATTTCACCTGGCAGTTCAGCCTTTCTGTTTTGAAAATTTGTTGCGTTTCCAGGAGCCAGTCTAAATGATCGTGTAAGTTCGTATGCATATTGAGACTTATGGATGAGTCATTGGTATTGAAAGAAATATTTTCTAACGGGAATACAGTAAGAGTAAAAAATTACTACAGTACTACAGGCAAGAGAGGGATACCATAAACTCTTGGTTAAATAACGTACCTACTTTTCAAACTCTACTCCTGTAAATTGTCTAGCCTGGCTTACTCGTTAGTTTTTTGCGCCTGTTTTCTCAGCATATTGAACGTTTTGTAGCCTGGGTGAATGCTCCAAAAGGACGAAAATATTAGCCGTCGGGTAGATTGTGTTTGCCCATAATATTGTCGCTAGCAAAGTTGCAAAAGTCTATGCAAGTTTAAAGTAAAAGAAACTCAAACAGCTGAGAACATTTCTAAGTTTAACGGTTCAGTAACGCATTCGGACGATTAGCTGAAACACCGCATTCACAGGACTAACATGTGCACTGGCCTTTATTCTTCTAGAGGTTCATCTGAACTCAATATTGGTTCAAGTTTGTAAGAAGTTTTGCTAGCGTTTAGCGACTCTGAGCCGCATCGCGCTGTAGGGGCAATGTTTTGTCTCAGCATTTCTGCCGGAGCAAGGTCGTGAGTGTGTGTCTAAACTTTATGAAGCACGCGCATCTTCAACTCTACCCGCGGCTCGGCCGAACGAACCCGCTCAGCAGCGCGGGACCGGGTAAGAGACGAAAAAAGAAAAGAAGACATAAGAAAGAAGCGCCCGTGCAGACGGTCTCCGCTCGGGTGAAGGTAAGAGTCCTGCGGAACAGAAGGGGACATATAGAGAACCTACCTAGTCAAACCTAACCCCCGCTAACAGACGACGTTGTATCAACGTTGTGAGCTGTGGCTCAACGTTGCTATGCACGTTGATTTGTGGACTCCAGATATCGTTGTTAGCACGACGCATCACAACGTGCTAACACCGTCATCTGGAGTTCACAGCTCGACGTGCTTAGCACGTTGAGTCACCAAAACACGACGTGCTATCTACGTAAAAGCAAAGCAAAATTGTTTTCTGGGACCAACTGACATTCTCAGCAGGAACTGCGCCCACCTGCAACATCCCCTGCGGAGAAGGCACTCGGGACAGCCTTTGCTTTCGTGAAGCCCATATAATATTGTGGCAGGGATATATCTCTGAGGGCAAAACTCAATATCGTTAACCTACGGTAATGTTCTGTGGCTCAACATTGCTTCTCAATAAAATTACTTTGTATTTATTAGACCCAATTATTGATAATGCACTCAAAAAAACGTTTTAAAGAATATGACTTTCAATTGTATTAGCTTTTGGTATCATGTTTGCCCAAAAAGTTATTCATATCATCGGGGCTATCTAGATACATCATTGTAAAGTTGTTTCTTATTCATGTACCAAACAATGTTTGTATTGCATCAACTTATCTGTGTGTAATAAAGCTATCAAACTTATCACTCACACTCGTCATACCCGTGACATTCAGCAGTCCATCCCCTCACAGAATATTTGGCTGTTTTAACAGGTAACAACATTATCCAGCGGGACAGCCCAGACTTTTGTTTGGTACCACACGTGATGCTCTCACCATCAAAATGAGCATGGGAAACCGGGCAAGTTAGCATCTTGTAGCAGTTAAGTAGTAGGCAGTTTATGCTCATGAGCTAACTGTATTCTACAGTGCTGAAGTAATGTTTTCTATTGTCCAATAATGTAATTATTGCTTATGGGCAAGTGCCAATCCACAATACGAGGAGTCGGAAAAGGAAGGCATCTTTTCTAAGGTTTTACTCATCATAGGCCAGATTTGGTGCCTGGCTTGGAATGTATTTTCTAACAAGGTAGATAATGATGAACGGGTGTAGACAGATCACTTCAGCACACAACTTTAGTTGAAATGTTAGTTGTGAAGCCGCTTTGTTTAACAAGTAACACTTGTGCAAAATTTCGGCTATCTCGAGAAATTTGCAGTGAATTAGAATTCGGAAACTTATCCAATTTTTTTTAGATATTTCCGAGAGAGTAGCAAACCAGAGTTTTTTTTTACTGCGAATGAGGTAAAAGATGGTGGTGTGAAACTGCGAACTCTGATTTCTTTCGAACTTACTGTACTTCACCTCGCACACCTGGAGAGGTTGTAATATGTTCTCGGATCCCCTACAAAATTCATAACCCACATGTCGATGACAAATGATAATTATAGTAATTTTTGTGAAACGAAGTTAAGTTAATTTTTAAATAACAAGGAAGGGAAACAAGATTTCGCACGCTTAAAATATCCCCATCTCTAGGGGGAACGAGCACATCTCGTTAAAAACCCTGGCCTAGATGAATTGTGCTGGCAAGACGTACACTTACCGTTAGTGTGAGCAGGAACCAACGGTGCGTTCGATTGGGCAGCGAAATTAAGCCACCGAGGCTTGACTAATCCGAATCTTCATACAGGTACTCTGAGTTTGACATGCTGATTCAAGTTTCAGGCGCTGTCTTTTAGCCTAATCAGTTACAAGTGAGAATTTCATGAACTCACTCTTACTTTGTAAAATGATTTCAATCGGCTCGACATAACTGAGTAGCTTTTGAAGCCTGGTACCGACGTAACAACTTTTGTTGTCGCTAGCAGTTTTATCACCTGTAACACGATTCTTAGGAACGAATTTAAAGTTCCTGTTTACATTTCCAGACAAGTAGGTAATGTGAAGTGGGCTTGGCTTACATCGACTTTAACGACCCGATTGTATGTGCCCCAAATTTTGTAAATCTTAATGTCTCGAGCTGGTCTCGGCTGTGCACCGCGATTTTAACCAAAGTTTCCAACCGTTCGTGAATAGCACAGTTTTTCTTTTCTGCTTATAATCATCTGTTATAGGCTTCACGTAACGTCAAAAAGTAATATAGTTTAGCTAAAAAAAAAAACAATAAGCTAATGGTATCAGCAAAAGAATATCGTCCGAAACCCTCTCAACAACGTTTGAAGTTATGTCTTTCTTCACCAAAAGTAAATTTCTAGCATAAACACTGCGATGAGGCCATCCAAACGTTACTTACTACCGCAGTATGTGAAATTGCATCAATTTTCTCGGAAAAGATCTTTTATCGTAAATATTACAATCAGGCAATTCACATAATTCTCAATAGCACCTAAAAGACAGCTTATTTTCAGTGCATAGTAATCTGTCAGCATAAACTTTAAAATAAAGACTTCTTTCATGCGAACGATACCTGAAGTTCCGTATCTTTCAGCTAACTAGAGACATTTTGCATTACGATTGCAATCAGACCTACAGAACAGATTTTACCAATAGTTGAGATTAATTGTTTTAACAAAAAGTAGACTTGTATTTGTTGCAAAAACAGTGCCATCAGGCAGTCTGAATAGTTCTGAATGATTTCTACAGTTACGCCTTCTTCTTCTCCCCCCCCCCCCGCCAGCTTCTGCAGAGGCGTTTATGATCAGGAGTTTTGCCGCAATGTGGGGCATGTGCGGCGGTGCAGAGCTGAGCGCCGGCGCCTTGTGTCGGCCACAGGATATTGCATTCGAAACAGATGGCAGGCCAACATCGATAGCGCACGTCGGCTGCTCAGCTCTTCACCTGCTGCCGCCCCGCCGCATGGTGAGAGAAAAGGGGAAATCCTATACAGCAGCTCCTCATCTGAGGCTTTCTTTGCGATTCAGGCTCGTTCGACTGGCTTCTCATAATCGATTTTAACCATCCTCGCCCGCCTGAAACGCCACGCAAAGTGCTTCTTTTGCTACTTTGAATCATGTTACTGAAAAAAAAATGGTTTAAGTACCCCTGAGGCCATTGGAAATCTCAATGGTAATACGTCAAGGCTGCACAATTTGAATTCAATTCAACTGGTGTTATGACATTTATATGTTTTCACACTTAGTGAGTTATTGTATATTACTTTTTGATTCCTAAGCGTAGGACTATATGTAGGTTCCAATTTTCAGGGAAATATTTTACTAATCTCAGTCGTATGGTAAATCATCAATTTTTAGGAAATTATTTTCTCATATGGTAAATAGTGATTTCTTGGAAATAATTTCTAAACTCAGTCTCATAGGATGTTATTCCAGAACTTGGGAGATGTGGTAAATTTTCTAAGTGTCGATGAAGAACACGTCCAGTACTAGGAAAAATACAACTATGATTATAGAGGAGTTTTTTGAAAGTCTTCTGGGTTTTCTCATTTATATGACCTCAAGCTTTCGAGCTATTGCGCATAGCCCGTCTTCAGGGGAACGAAACTTCAAATCTCGTCAGCAGCACGAAGTTGCAAAGTATAGAGAAGTTGTATCCTAGCTACCAATTAAGAAAAAGCTAAAAAATCTATTGCAACATTTGAAATTTAGAATATGGAGAAGAAGAAGAAGCTCATATTTAGTGCGATTGTAGAATGCGGCAGTAAGCTTCAGAAAACTGAACATGTCTATTGAATGAATTTTTATCACAATGTGAGTGAAATGCTTCTAAAAGTCGCCTTGAAGCTTACAGTTTTCTGAAGCTGTGGGTGGGTGGGTAAGAGGAGGGTGCGGTCAAGTTCACTTTACCTCTGACGGCACCCACATCCAACTCTACAAGCATTTCATTCACTGTTATCAGCCAATCAGTGGGAATGAGTTGATCGGGGCGCACTCTCTTTTTCGGGGTGGTGGCTGTGCACGCATGGGCATCCGGATCGCACTTTGTCACTCGCATCTCTGTGGGTAACTCTGAAATCGATAAACTCATTTCCTAACCGGGCTGACAGCTACTGCATTGGCTGCGTTAACGACCGTCCACCACGTGCCGGTGATTGTTGATTGGTTATTTTTTTTTCTACGCGGCTGAATTCAATGACGCATTTTTGCTTTTGGCACGCGTCCATTATAGGAATGGCTATCTTCGAGTCTCACACCGATAATATCTGCTACAGAGAAATGAAACTTCAAGTTACGATTGCATGAACTCTGTCATCATAACAGCGTAATTTTCAATCCTCTTGGATCCCGTCGGGGATTAAAAAGTAGGAGGCATTACTTTTGGAATGACCTTCATACAGCAAGACGCCAGAGAAGAAACGACCCATGTCACCTTCCAAAGCCGTCAAAGAGTTTAATCCTATGACATTTCCAAATACCTCTACTCTTTTGCAAATTGTCTGCACTCTGCCTCTGACGTCCTATGTATGTGAAGAGAGAGCAAACACACTGCGACGTCTTCATTCATACCAGAGATAAACCGTGGGACTAGAAAGACTTTCATCAACGGCGCTCATCAACATACACTACACTATACTTATAGATTTTGATCGTGTTATTAACATTCATGTCTCAATCAGTCCAAGCGACTTCAGCTGAATTTCCAAATCACGAGCGAGAACAGAAACTGCATGTAGCTGAACACAACTCTGGAATGGACATTCATGGGAGTTTTGTACAGATTGAGTCAATTTGAGTGCAAACTGAATTCGAATTTTTATTTATTGATTTGGCATTTTTACACCTATAACTAGCATTTTGAGTGCTGTCATAATGAGATGTTCATGATTACATGTATATAACAGCATTAGTGTGGTGTTCAATTGGTACTGTTTCTCAACGCCTATTAAGCCCCTTGAGTTCCGGTTCCACAAGAAGTGTACCCTCCCCAGCCTACGCCCTGGGTTAGATATCATGTAAACGAATAATTTGATTAAAGACTTATGTAAGATTCCTACCTATATTCCTATATGGAAAAGAAGAAACCGCATCAGCGCTACTAGTGCCCCAAAGTAGCGCGGTGACCCATTCTATGCCCATATGGGCGGCGACACTTGCCTCTAAGTTCGTGGTAATTTAAAAAGTTCAAAG
>LQNS02278101.1:4798260-4817376 GCA_001587735.2 Parhyale hawaiensis | reverse complement strand
CGTAAATTGTGAATTTACATAGTTTTTGCGAGGTACGCATCTGATTGCAACACCATCACAAACCATCACCCTTCGCCCCTCCCACTGTGGCCCGTGACCTGCCACGCCATTGGCTGCCCTGAAACTGTACTTGCTGAAAGGTTCAGGAAAAAAAAAAATTCGCGCGCGGGACGGATAGCAACATCGTGTGAGCCGTCATACTGCGCTGACCTTGATAGCACCGCCCGCAAGCGCTTACAGCACTTTGCATCGATGTTCTTCAGTAGGGTGGGGAATTTGCGATTATGGCACTTGACATATTAGCCCTCCATATATACTACAAAGATCAATATAAGTACATGAGAAATTGTAATCTGGGAGAGGGTATCTGCGTTGACTGTTATTACTGAGAAAAACTTAAAACTTGGAGATGCTAGGTAACAAGAAAAATGGTTACTTGCGAATAGCTGTAGCTGCGCAGTCAAAAAATGTCTACACTACAAGGAGTAAGCTGTTGCCAGACTTAGGGCTTGAAGAACTGCCGAAGACTCGTTGAACTACAGTAGATCTAGAAAGGGACGATTCGCAGTCCGACAATACAGTATTACACTATCATGAGCACAAGGAAAATAGGAATCACAATTTAGTATCCCACCTTACCTTGACACCTCGATGATACTTCGGACGAGGTCCAGGCGGCGTTTTGCACGCCACCCGTCTGCCAGTAACGAAAGTGGCATTCCCTAGCTTCAATGTCCCCATGAATGCTACTTATTTGGCCCAGTTTGTATCAAAGTTGGAAAGATAAAAGTAACATTGCACTCCGAACGCCGTGCATCATATATTACACAGTCGATTTATGAGATTAACGCAAATTAAACGAAATTACAGATCGGTGCTACAACAGTTCGCGGCTGGCAGATGCTGTCAGGTCTCGTTGATCATTTGAGGACTGAGCTCCGGACTGCCAGTGCTGCTCTCCGAAGGCCGGTCACTTGACTGCTGGCGAGGGCAGCTCTTCTTGTAAGCTTCCTTAGCTAAATGCCGTAAGTGCGAGGCCGTGGCGGCGCCAGTCTCCTGTACTAATTCGGAGAACAGGGAATGCTTGTGCTGCAGCAACTCGTGCGGGGCAGCGAATTCCTGAAAACAAAAAAAGAGTTCAACATGACAGTTAAAACTTACGTAAAATGAAAATAATTCAAACTTTTGCAGTTATTTTTACTGTCACGTTACGACAAAAAAAATTGTATGCTCAATGAGTTCCATTGATTTCAGAGACAAATATAACAGACGTGCTCTTGAAGTGAGTCAATAGTGTGATAAAAATATCCTCTCTTATGACGGCCCTACTTTTACTAATTTTTCATAAACTTTTGCGTCAAAATGGACTAAAGAATTTTTTTTGGTAACATTAATTGTGTGAAGTCGATTCTCTGCTTTATATTCCAAATGAACGATTTTAATAGCTTTTGATCCGGCACCGGGCGATTTGAATGCTTCTCGAAGATAATTTATTAACAGATGTTATAATCGGAATATATATGTCTTGATGTAGATGAAAGCGAAGCTACACGCGACTATATACTTTAGTTACCACATAAGTATGCAAAAATGTACCTTGAGGTATCCATTACTGAGCACCATGACCCTGGTGCTGTCCATGATGGTGTGCAGCCTGTGAGCGACTGTGAGTACCGTGCACGACACGAACTTCTCACGTATGGTGCGCTGGATCAGCTCGTCCGTCCTGTAGATACCAAATTCCTGGCTGACAACTAAGCAGTTAAGCAGCAACAAGGTTACTAGCTAAGTGATTCTAATCCTTACCGCGCAGAAAGTACCAAGATTCTATCTACTAGGTTGGGAGCTAAGTCGTAAGCTATTTTCACAATGGTTTGTTGCATAATTTTACGCTACAAAATTCCATCAAAACGAGTTACCATTAAAATCTGTTTTGTTGTTCACGACGTCTTCCAATTCCTTCAGTAAGTTTCGAGATACTTCGGGGATAAAAATCTCCCGGCTTTGAGCTAAGGAATTCGTACACTCAAGCGATCAATTCCACGTTATTACAACTATTGAAGAATACACCGCGCAATGCGCTCAGCAGTGATCGAAAGAGACAAATGTTTGATGGTGCCAAGTCGGGCGAATACGGAAGACGAAGCAACATTTCCCCATCTACGTTCTTGATTGACAATTTTGGACAATTTGTGGATGTGAAGACTGACGACGAACGGCATGCTTTAGAAGAACATCGTGTTGCATATTACCGATTTGGTATTTTTTGGTTAGTTAAGTCGGTAGAGTAGTTGCACGTAGAGCCTGCATTTACAGAATAGTTGCGATTAATCACTTATTAGTGGATAATGCTTTCTCAGTCCTACTATACAAATTGCCCTTTCTTTCCAGGAAAAAGGTCTGGTTTTGCTCGAGGAGTAGCTTCTCTGTCGGGGCATAGACATTTTTTTTTTGGGCTTTTCTTCTTAAAAAAAGTGATCATTTTTCCTGCCCTGTGACACAACGTCGAGCGAGCAAACTGGTGGAAACCGTGGAGTGTTTATTCCTATTTTTTGCTCAAAGTGAGTGACACCCATGAGCTAAGTTTCTGATCATTGTACGTTGAGAGAAGGTGGTCCATCATAGCGTTTTTATCACAATTAATATGTAAGGCCAATTTTATTGTCGTCTGACGGGAATTTTCCAGAAGAAGTTGGTTTGTTTGCGCCTCATCTAATAAATTTGATCGACCAAAGACTGGCATGTCCATCACTTCAAATTTCCCAAATTTAAAGCAAGGAAACCGGCGGCGGGTGATGCTTCGAGGCATTGTTCGTACAAAAAACAGAGAATCGAGGAAATCAATTTTATGTAGCCCAAAACCCTCTCTGGATCAGTAAGAAAATTTTCCCTTGTTGTCACTATGTAACCAAACGAACCTGAAATCGTATTTTGAATGAAAAAAAAAAAATATTCATAGGAGCTGTGTTGTAATCAGTGCGCGGTGTTAACCCGGGATTACCCAGTGTTACCTCGAGTGTTACCCTGCCTCCAAAAGGAGTGTCGCACTGAGCGATCTCCAGTGTTACCCGAGCTCCTATACCCTACGAAAACGGTGGGTTGGGAGCTATGCAGTACAATAGTGTCGCCAAGTCTCGCCACATGTGCATCGAATAATAAAGTCTATAATCACGCTTTGGGGTCGGTAGAGTCGCATTTTTCTTCAAGATGCGTTACATGTATTATTATCCTGTTTCCAATTTATATTCATCAGAAATTAAGTGGGATATTTTATGTTCAATTGAGTCATTAGATATTTCGATTGCGCTTGCAGGTACCGGTCGGTTTGTTTCCATCTGCAGATCTCACCACACTATCGGTCTAATAATTTTATGCAGCAAAACCCACGACGTACAGGTGTCATTAAGTAATTCCTCATGGTAGAATTATCTGCATGGACCTACTATTAGGAAACCTTTTAAAGGACTATGTCGGCATGAATAGGCAAAACGACAAATAAACAACTGTGTTTACATTGGGCGTGACTGGCGCTGAGATCCTGTCTCAACATCTATTTATAGTAACACTGATCGGGTAAATTAAGTTATTAATAGAAAAGTGAAGTGGAGGCTGACAGGGGCTTTTACAGCATCAGAGGCAAATTTTGGCAGGGTTGCTGCCCTGATTTAACTTCTGATTTGAAGAGAAGCATCATTTCCACTTCATATTCAATTCATAATTCTATGCACAGAAGAATTCTAAACATATCACCATATTCTTCGCCCTAATCCATTCAACTTCCCTCTTCTGAGTGACAACTGCTTTAACCTAACAAATACACACAATACGGTAAAATTGTTATCGTAAATTACAGAAAGTTTAAGCAATAACTGTTCTTGAGGTCTCCCCCGCATAAGTAGTATAAAGTACGTATATCATTTAGCCAGAATTACGAGCACAAGTAACGAAAACCTGAGGTCCCACCGTAAAATACACCGATTCGTCGATTTCACATTAAACGCCAACATTTGGTCACGGCTAAATTTTACTTGAGTAGAGTTTAGTCCTTCCGTTACACTCTTTGCTTCCTGAGTGCGTGGCTGCAGTCGACCAGTGATCGTCAAGAGCTACGATACCTTCGACGGAAGGCTTTTATGCGACGACCTGTGGTCCTCCCGACCCTCCCCATATCTGGGAAAGATCAATGCCCCCACAGAATCTTTACAGACATCAATTGCTGAGACAATACAGCAAGCGTCGCAAGCACAGCCCTCCCTAGCTTGGGAATCGATATTGCAACCTTCGGCGTTGTTGATACCAGCACCCCAAGCAGCTGAATCAGAGGTCACTGACAGACTGTCCTCCTTTGAATGAAGTCAACTGTAAAGAGGTAAAGAGAGACTTGTCTGGACAAAGTAATATCTTAAATAGATTGCCGAACTCTCATTTAGACCGACGACGACCGAGCCACACTTAACGGCCCTGACAGATGGAGGCGAGGGTGGCTCTCTATAAGGGCACAAGTGCTCGTTTGCCTTAAAGAATCAGTCGCGAAGTTTTGCATTACGGAGAAATTAGTTCTCTCTCCAAACTTTGAAGGAAAAACTTTCTTTCTTTGATTGCATTCCTCACGAGACTCTAACTTCCCTAATTATGGTAGTACTAACAGCCGGTTCCGCTACGGCCTTAAACTCAACTCAAAGTAGCGAATAGAATGGTCTGAACTGACTTTCCGCTTGATTTAGGGCTAAGTAACTTGACTTTAATTCCCAATCGAATACGTCCTATATCCACTATTCATTGCCCATATTTTCGGTTGCGCGTAGGTCAAATATCAGTCACCACCCCTACCTAATAGGCCAACTGGCTGGCAAAGTTCTGCTATCCGCTAGGTCACACGTTAGAATCGACGTGGCAGGTGATTTAACGATGTGTTAAAACACGGTGAACAAAGGACTTAGATGAGAGGTTTTTTAATGCGAACTATTATAAAGGCTTAGGTTTAGGGCTAGCATAATGACTATATGGAATAACGGAACATTATTACAAAGACTATTATTAATGTGATCAGTGCTTTTAGATATTTTACCATCTTTTCTTTATTATCCAATTAGTACTTTGCCTATGGTATTCAGTTACTACTTCATAGGTTTAAAATAGGTTAAAAGATAAAATCCTCACGAGCAAAGTCTAAATAGGCATTTGAGATGTATGGGCTACAGGATAAAGTTCATTGAGACACATACAGCCCCTCCCTCACTTGGGGTCGACATTAGCGGTGGCCTCATCCATGAGCAGAATGGGATTGTGGGAGAGAATGGCCCTGGCGAGACACACGAGCTGGCGTTGGCCAACGCTCAGGTTGCTGCCCCCCTCGGACAACACGTGTTCCAGGCCCTCAGAACTCTCCTGCACCGCCTCCTTCAGCTGTACCTGTGGGGGTAATTTACCTGGTCACTTTCAGATGAACAGTAAACTTTAAAGCCGATTCATTTTAATAATCCAGCTCTATCCCTGTTACTGTATGCAGCTCTGACCTAATTGCAGAGTGCGGCTACGTGGGTATTACAGCCACGGACGTGACTATGTGGACCAGCTGTTCCACTCTTCCTATACACACAACTATCAGTTGTTAAAATGGTCCTTATAAGCAGATCCCATAAACTGCTACTCTCAGCCCAGGATTCAGGAGGCCAACAGAAATGAGGTTCAAGTTCAAAAACTCTCACTGACAGGACGCTGAAACTCAGAAATCAAAATGTAATGAGAGGACTCATCTCGATATATAAAAACTGGCCCCGTGGCATCAACATGCCCTATTATTTTAGGTGGAATCTCAGGCCTGCATTCGTTAGCGTACAATCTTAACTAATAATATAGTATATTGAGTTATATATTCTGTAAGCGAGAACACATTCACTGCTCATTCATCCTGACAGCCTGTTACTGACGAAAACCATTTTACCGTGTTGTGTGTAAGGGGGCAGTTCAAGCAGCTGCCGACTCTAGAGCGAGTGGTCAGATGCATTACGTCAAAAAAAAAAAAAAAAAAAAAAAAAATGCGATTATACAGAGGGCAGTATGAATTGAATATGAGATTTAAATTAGGCTTCACTTCAAAAAGGAAGTCTAATCAGAGCGCCATACCTGCCAAGAATTTGTCTGGTGCTTTGAAAGGGCATACCAGGAAGCAGAGCGTTTTAATCCTAAACCCTAACCTCTACCTTCTAACAAGATGGTTATCATCGTAAAATTCAGTTCCAGCCACCCTTCAACACACTAGACTTGCCCGTGGCAGCTGATGCGTTCAGTTTTCCCTAGGGCCCAGCAGGTCCCACTAAATACCAGAAAACACACCTAAAAAGTTCTAAAATACACATGAACTCAGAGGCCCCAAATTATTGAAAAGAAAGTTTTGTATGATGTACGATGTTACAAGCGTGTGCTAATAGTAAAGATATTAACAGTTGAATTTTGTTTATGTTGAATATAGACGTTCATATACATCTACTATATTCCATTAACATACAGTATGGCGATATCTGTGAATTCACTCAGCGAAGAAAACTTGCTTTGTATGTGAATTATGCCTTCATATAACTTGTTTACTTCAACACTATTGTTGTCTCGATCATAGAACTGTCAATACTTAAATATAATTAATCTAGCTCATTTTTCTATTCATAAAAATGTTCGTTTTTCAATATGTATCTATTCTTTCCATTCATTCATGTACTTTTTGAACGTGAAGTCTACAATTGACAACTTTTGGGCGGTATAATGTAAACTGCTCATAACTGTTCAGTAGCCTTAGTCGGTGTGACGTCATAGCTCTATAGCAGCCGCCAAGTTGATGATAACACTTTTTGATGTCGGTCTGACGTCAGTTCTTCCGATGCGCTCGTTGCTTCTGCTGACACGCGTCCCTTTTACATAAGTCCTTCTAGTGCCATCTAACACACACATAACACAGACACACATAAGTCACAGTGTTCAATAATTTTTTGCTCATATTGACTATGCATATACCCTGAGGTACCGTTAGCAGTGCAATGGTTGAGGCACATTCCCGGTAGCTAGGCTGACTTTAGAAACAAAGAGCAGTAACTGCGACTTACTTCTTCCAGTGCGAGCCAGAGAACGTCGTCGGCATATTCATTAAATGGATCTAAATTTTTGCGCAATGTGCCGTTGAAGAGAGTTGGGTCCTGCGCGAAAACAACCATGAAGTTAACAGGATTTTCAGCCATGAGTGGAGTGAAGAATTTCACGCTTACGAAAAGCTAGAGCAAAGCTTGCTTATACAAGTAAAACCTGTTTTTAAAAGAGCAGAAAATGAGCAGAGCATATTGAAGTCCCAAATGCCGGTGCTACAAAATAGTACGTAAACTGACGCAATGTTTCAAAGACTTTACTTAAGACCAGATATTAGTTTAAGCCTCCCAAACAGGGTGCCACATAGAGAGAACAGAACGAGTCGGCGAGTTTTGAGTGAGTGCAGAGCCTGGCAACTACCGAAGTTGTGCAGAATTTCAGGAATGGAGCTAGCTGCATTAATGACCGGTGGTACGCTGGTCAGCTGCGCAAAATTTTGCAAACAAATTGCCACTACAATCTAAGTCTGATTCAGTCCGCTCTCGTAGTTGTGACAGCTGATTATTTTTGAGATAACTGGTCATAATCTTCTCGTTAATGTTAGTTGCGAAACAAATGGGTATAATGATGCAGTTTAATTATGCCGTGAAACCTGTCACAATGACAACTGCGGTACTATAAACGGAGCTCTAGACATAAATGCGATCATAAGACTATTTTTACTTGTGAATAGAGCAGTAAGATTTTGCTCCGAGAATTCCGCGCATATGTGTGCGTTTCCCCAGCCTTTTAGTATCGTATGTACCCGCCTTAATACGACAATAGGGTCGAGTATGATAACAGTAATGGGTAATCCAAATAATCATAACCTACGTTTTGAAAAAAATAGCGTCTGGCTTCATGCGCGAGAAATCGCGCATTTTATCGTTCGTATTGGAGAGGTGGTTCGAGAGCTTAACTTCCATGTGCTCTGCGGTCAATTGTTATTTCGGCTGTAGTAACCAGGATATATGAATGTTACCACCGACGCGCGTTTAATATCATGTTCAAATGGCTGCAAAAAAAAAAAAAAAAAATAAAATAAACCATAAAAGAGAGAAACTCATTTCAAGTGGATGTTCTGCCCAGCTGAGATTTTCGCTAAAGGGGAGAGACTGCGGCATTTGCCGAGCGTATTTTGATACTGTTATTGGGGCCTCCCACATTGTGACAGCGCCATCTTGGTGAACTGATTGAATTCAGTGGCAGAAATGGAAGTGCTTGTTAACTAGTACTAGTGCGGGATATGACCTCGTCGAAGAGATCGACCGCTGGTCTCGCTAATGAGGGCGCAATATGCACAACCACGGCGTTCCCAAGAGCACTATATACTGAACGGAAAACTTATTAGGCTTCATCTAATTTAAATATTGTGACAATTTGTGACCATTTGTGACCATTGAAGCTTTTTTTCAATAATGGACTGAAGTGATCACGCTTGGTAAATTTTCCGTTGAGAAAGACTTCTCTGCACATTTTTTGCATTTTGCACATATTGCGATAGGTGATATCGTTAATTGAGTGTTCAAACCCCCGTTTCCACAACAAAGGCGATCTAACAGAGAAATAAATCAGGGACGCATAGTATGTCGATAAGAATGTGGGAGCCTTGCACGTATATTCCTGCTCGTCCTAGAACCTATCACATACCTATGCTTTCATTGTACTATTATCTCTATACCTCTATACAGTTTCTTCGATCTTTTAAACGCAAACATTCCTTTACCAGCATTAAAGTGATTTTCACGCGTCCAGGATCGTTGAGAAGCTCTTCTCTGAATTAGTTGATCAAATTTTCATCTTGCACAATCAAGTTGAATGGTTGCAGATCATTATTATTACTAACATCACTAATGCATATATAATATATTAAGCAATTTTATTTCAATTCAGATCACTGCAAGAGAAGGAAAATAATGTATTAGTAAACTAGAAACCAAATTCAAGTGTAAGTATGCTAAATTTTACGTTTTTCTTCGAAAATATTCTTTGCATAATCAAGGTGAATGCACCGTTTATGGGGTGCTGGGCCTCATTTCATTTACCCTTGGAGCCCCTTCAAGTCGATTTTACGACATAGGATTAGCACCTATTCAAGTACGATAGGTAGCGAGTTTGAACCCTGATCGAACTCACGTCATTCTTCGTAAGGAGCAAATAGCTGATCTCAACCAGGTACTTTTCTTCAATAATTGTAAGCCCGGCCTAGCAGAGGAAACAGTACCGTGCAAAATAGGTTTTCTTAGCTATCATACCCACTTGTGGTATGATTGAAATGGTCTTGCGGAGCGTGTGCAGGCCTAACTTGCTGACGTCAGCGCCATCTATGATGATCTGCCCAGTCGGTTCCGTCAGGCGAAAGAGGCAAGAAATGAGCGAGGACTTGCCGGCGCCGGTGCGGCCCACGATGCCGATCTGAGCATTACAGCAATACTCAAAGTTCAATTAAAACTGTTTAAAAGGCGAACAACTTTCTAACATCTCTCATGCAATCATCTCGCGTTGAAAACCAGTTAGGTGTTTACAGAGTGTATGCCCATTTTCCCATCCCTTTTGCGTTTGTAGACAACAAGTCCTAATAAAGCCGTAGTACAATCAGTGACAGACGAATACACTATCCAGCTAGATTTATTCTTTTGTTTAAGCTTTTTTTTGTCATTTGAGAGCAGCATGACTTCCAATGAAACAACTTCAACTGAAACTATACATGAAAATCTCCACACTTTTTGAATCAACAAACTACACACGGATGATGGGAACATAATCGGATGAAAAGGAAAGAATTTTAAGAGGCCTGGGAGTAAATATCCATGATATTGCTACTTTTTAAAGACTTTGTGGCCAGAGCGGCTAAACTTGTAACCCTACTCATTGGCCACCGATCCCTACTTTCTGGGCGTATGAGCTACCTAAAGTCTGGTTTTGGACACCTTTATATGGGAAAATGCGCATAGAAGGCCGATGAGCTCTTTGGAGTCGACGTCAGCCAGAGGGGTTCTAACCTGGCTGTCGCCATTATCATGTGCCTGGTCTTCAGTGGTCAGCCCCGATCCCTACCCTTCGGTGGCACAACTAAAGTCTTCTTTTCTTCCGCTCTTAAAGCCGATTCCATGCTGTGTGTTGCTGGCCATGGGAGGTCGGTGGAAGCGCACACTTGTCCACCATGACTGTCTCCTCCAAAATCAGATGCAACTTGTTGATATGTGCAAACAATATCCTGTTATGTATATCTCTTATTGATGCATACAAGTGAATACCATGTTTTGTCTAATACGAAATAATCATGTATGATTCTCTCTGACTGTATTTTGGTAATCAGTGACTCGAACCCGAACTTGAACCATGCTCAGCCACTGCTGTGACTGACTCGTTCTTCCCTTGCTATACGCTGTCCCGACAACAACACGTAGCTGCTCTTGTAACATCACCTCTTCAATGTAGTTTGTGTGAAGCTACTGTGTTTCTTTTATCCCCACAACTCCACCGTTTATAAGTCGGCACCACGCTATGTACAAGTCAACGCAACTATAGCGCGTCTGCCTTGCTCGGCAAGGCAGCTCAGCTGAGTGGACCATCTGATTTAGCCACTTCTCTTCGCATCTAATAGGATTTTCACTTACTTTTTTTTTTGCTCTCATCCTCTTTCCTCTGTTACATTTGTATGGTGAAGTGGAACGCAAACTGGAGCCAGCTGGAGAGAGGTCTCGTCTCTTCTATTGTAATATTAGATGCTTGGGTGCGAACCTAGATCAGCTCCCAGTGACGTCCCGAGATGTCGATGTGCTTTACTGAGCCGAGACGCTCGCGTCCGATAGAAGGCATGTTGCCGAGATTGTTCTGGCACGATTCCCAGTAACCCTCTGCAGAGGCTAGTTGGATCTGAACCTAACTTCGGTGGTTTGACTGTCTTCGTCAGGAATGGTTGTTACCATATAGGCAAACAGTGTACGAGTGAGCCTGCTGTGAGATAGTAGTAGTTAAGATTTGCGACAGTCTGAACAATTTGTATTTGTTCGCAGTATATCGGAATCCTGCAATTAATGAGCTGATATTTCACTGCCATCATACTGCCATGGCGTCAGTCCAGAGCTCTGATCCAAGGGAGGTGTTGGTCTTCGTGGGAGACCTAAATGTTCACCACCAAGAGTAGCTGGGGTCAGTTTCCCTCACTGACCGCGAGGTACCTCCGCGGCGATACCATCCCAGTTCACCATGGTCATTAAAGAGATTTACACTTCACGCCCAAAACCGGCAGTTGGTCCAATCTGGTGTATCTCTAACGAATGGTCAAAAGCATCAGTTACAAAATGTTTTAAGAGGTGTACCCACAAACACAGGGATTAAATCAAGGACAACAGTCATAACGAGATCCAGGCAGTTACCAGCTTTGTCAGTGGGTGCTTGAAAAAGCTGCATACAACTAGTCAAGTTACAAGAGTCCAGAACAGTCCTCTCGTTGTTGCATTTGATTGTTCGCATCAAAATAGTTATGAAAATATAAAAATATTAAAACAAAGACAAACAAATTAAAAGGGCAAGCATGACCATAGCATAAAATCCTCATCGAAAATCAAGATGTCAGTTTGAAGCAGAGATTACAATAATTTAAATGACACCAAATTAATTATCAGATTCTTGCATAATTGAGTACTTTAATCCAAGAGTTGGGGTACGGAAACGTTGTTGGTTCACTTCGAATGTCAAAAGAGCAATGGAAACCATTTATGACGCCTTCAACATCATGATTTAAAAAACATGAGACAAACATGATAAAGAAACATGTTTTATCACATAACCAAGGGGCGTTAATCTTGAACATCCTCTAAGCGGCAACCGATTCGACATGGCCACCTCCTCTGCAAAATAAAGTCCACATCGCCGGCGCATGTCACCTACTCCTTTCCTGATGACTTCGGGGTTATTCCTGAGGATATATACTTCTCTGCGAATGCGATCCCGCAATTTTTCCAGGTTTGCTGGGGCGTGGTGTACAATCGGTTTGCAAAAAACAAATGGCTAAAATGTATCGGCACAAAAAGAAAAAAACCTATTCATCTGTTCCTCCGGGCATACCCAATAGTCCCAGTAAATTTCATGAATTCCTATTTACAGGTTGTTCAGTTATGTTGCAGACACACAAACAAACACCGAACAAACACATAACCTCCTCGGTGGAGGTAATGAAGAAGTAATATCAGACTTTCACCCATAGCAGTCAAATTGCAACTCTTTCATGCTAACCTTCTCGCCAGACTCGAGGGTGAAGTTGAGCTTCTTCAAAACAAGAGGTTTAGACTCGTCGTATCGGAGGCTGACATCGATGAACTGGATGGCGCCGGAGCGTGGCCAGTGCGGGTCTAATTTTTCATCTGTAACACAAGGGCGGCAGCCTCAAATGGAGAACACTTGAAAGCAACACTACTTCCTGTAGCTACTTCCGTTGTGCAGTAGATTTGATTTCTTTTGGTACCTATGCGTATTGATTACATAACCCACTGTCATAAGGAGGATTACGCGCAGTAGGCCTACTCCTTCGTTGCGTTTAATTTTTTCAGCTCTGTAATGCCAGAACATTTCGATTCCGGTTCTCGTTCGGAGGGGGAGGGGGGGGCAAAAGAAGGAGGTGATGAGGAATTTGCCCGTGGGCACAGCGTCTGTGACTGTCAAAGTGAGCTTCGAATGTAATTGGGAATCGGGGAAAGCAAATGCCATATTGTAACCCAATATGACGACCCCACCTTTCTACTATCCCCTTCCCACGGACAGCGGTCCCTCGGTCCTGGCTTCCATGGCTACAGTTACGCCACTGCTGCGTCTCGTACAAATCGCATATAGAAGGCTGGGCGTTATATGGCCAATTATTGAAATATTTGCAATAGGGTATCAATGACTTGCAAATTACTGCACGCAGCTGGTGCGGTTCCTAAATGAGTTTAATTGAAAGTATCGATCACAAAAAGAGTTTTTTTTTTCGAATTTTCCGAGGCATTTCAATCATACAGTCCTACACCAAGCATAGTGTGAAACCACTATCTACAACAATATTTGATTGAGTGCATTCTACTGTTTTTGCTTGACAAGGAACGTATCTCCCAGGCTCAGGTAAACTTTGCTTAGTCTTAGTACGTACCGAAATGAAGCATTAATACTTTGAAATCTTGCATTTTACCTTCGTTAGTCTTCAGCGGAGCTTCAGGGAGCAACTTGGTGAACTCCAAGACTCTCTCCACAGAAGTCATCTGGTTCTCCACCTCAGCAGACTGCCGCACGCACCACTGGAACGCGAATGACACGCTAATAGCTGAGCTTATCGTCAGGCCCACGTCCCCACCCAGGGAATCTGAAATAAATTGGAAGTGGTCAATGGAAAAATAGGAAAATGCTATTTACGAAGTCATCTCACCACGAGTGGTAGGCTGGTAGCTGTGTCTTCTAGGAAATGACAGGTAACGGAAGCAAACATTTTGAATGTAATATCGTGCTGCCAGCACTGATTACCCCAATTGGTGAGCATTTCATGTTAGGTTTTCGAATTGCAATGTTAGGCAGAGTTCTTGGTACCTTATTAGTTAAAATGCAGAGGAGGAAAATCACGTAACACTAAGCAATTCGAGAGGTTCAAAAGAACCCAACTAAAAGAAAGGGTTACACTACCTTGTGAGGTAATCAGAGGAAGACGATTATGAATAGATGGGAGCAACCTTATTTCAAACTTTAGTAAAACAGGCTCTAAACAGAAAAAACAGTGAATGTGTTTGTTCTCGTAAGGTCGCAACTTGCTAAATAAAAAATATTACTCATCTGCAGCAGCCAAAATATATTCTACAGTGCACTATGTATAATAGTGTTTGCTCTTTTGGTTGATCCGTCCCTCCGTCACGCTCGTAAGGTAGGATAAAATATTTACTAAATAAAACGATGAAACACCATGAAATTTCAGCTCTGAACTAGAGCAGTCTGAGAGTGCATACCTCCGCCAAATAAGGCACCGGTAACGAAAAATTCAAATTGGCTCTGAAACCATGGTTTCTTTTGTATCAACTCCAAACTGCAATCAATTGTGCCTGTCACTAGTATAAACAGTTTTTGCAATTTTTCTAAAGATCCTTTCATAACTGTTTGAGTTACGCTGCTAACGAACATTATGACAAACATAAGTCAAACACACAAACGAACCAACCGATCTGCACCAAAATTTAATCATTTATATCTCTTAACATTACTACAATTCTTACAAGTTTCATAAAGATGCATTCGAAACTTTTTGAGTTATTGGGTAACAAACATCATGACAAACACAACTCAGACATAGGAACGAATCAACCGATGTACACCAAAATTTGATCATTCACATCTTTTAACATCCTTAACAATTTCTGTAAGTTTCATAAAGATTCACTCAAAACTTTTTAAGTTATTGCGCTAACAAACATAAATTCAAACAGAGCAACAAACATACGAACGAACAAACAGATCATCACAAAATGTGGTCAGTTACTCTTTGTTTTATACCTAACAACTCATTTAAATTTCATCAAAATTTGTCCATAACTTTTTGAGTTATGGCATTGAGAAAAATGAGGCAGACAAACAAACAAACAAACGTATGGACGGATCTTCACTAACAGTAATCATCTGTTCCTCCCAATGTACCTAACAATCTCTGTTAATTTCGTCAAAATCCATCGATAACTTTTTGAGTTATCTTGGTGATAGACAGACAAACAAAGAGACAGAAAAACAGACAGACAAATCCGACGAAAACATAACCTTCTTGGCGGAAGTAAATACGATGGCAAAAGCAGTTTCGGGAATACTTGCTCGAAAGTCAAAAAACTGTATTTCTTGAAACCCGCTTTGCTTTAGAAAGTAGCCTCGGTCCTATTTTATGTGCTTCATTTGAGCGTGATAGATGAAAGCTGTATCTTTTATAAAGTTTTGGATCTTGTCATGCATTAGCTAATTCCCTTCTTTTATTATTATTGAACTACTTCGTAGCAATTGTAAGGAAAAACTGAGTAGAGGCCGCAACATTACTTAATTGTATAGTTTACCTATTCGCTGTTGTATTCCTAGAACTATTGCTCCATCATATGATTTGTCGACTCACTGTTGTAGTCGTAGAATCATGCGTTTGCAATCTCAATCAAAGTTTTGAGTTTAACTGGTATTATGCACTATACGTCTAATTCTAATAGGCCTACTCTACATCTTACATTATTTTTCTAGCATATCTAGAATAAAGAATTTTCAACCCACTGTTTCGCGCAAATTTTCTTTAAATTATGTACATCTATTCCCCATTTTAGCTTCAAGAATGAATAACTCAGGAAGCCTCACCCCTATTACTGTTGAGAACGGCACCCCCATGAGAAATAAAATGTTATTTATTTATTTCTGTGCATTTTGATGCGATGGTGCCACGTTTATAGAACCACAGTGATATGCATTAAAATAGGGGGTTACGCTCAAACAAAAGTTGTTATTGAAGCAACTGGCTGAATGGATGATCTTTCTCTATAACTACCAGGGAAGGCCTTTATGCTTATCGGCGGTCAAAGTACGTACTGTATTCATGTGTCATGAGGCAATGGTTATGGGGATTTGTGACCGACCGAGCTATTTATCACTCGCGAACGAGGCGAGAGAGGTGATAATGTGTTCGTTGAATATTTAAGTATATTTCTTTTGATATCTATCCACCCAATAAGTGGTCGAAGGAGTTGAGAAATCTTGGTAATTTTTTTGTAGGAAGTTTGGTGGGTTGACCTAGATGTGACCCATGCTAAAAAACTAGTCCTAGCTGGCCATAAAAAAAATGACAGCGCTGAATTTTCCTCTACCGGGGCGAATTTGCCTCCAGCGCGGCAGATCGCCTGGAGCACGGGGTGTTTTTTTTCCTGTGTAGCGAAGTAACTTTTTTGGACACAGTATCCTTATGAAAAACTACGATTAGCTGGCCATCGAAAATGACTTCCGTTGAATTTGCCCCCTACCGCGGGTAATGCTCTTACGCCACGAGGCGTTCTAGTTTTATTAGTTCTCATTTCACAAAAGTACTTCTACTCATGACTCTAGTTATGACGATTTTGTGACTGCTATGGCATCGATCCAGAGTGTGGATACCTGGTCAGTGTTCATTTTTGTTGAAATTTAAAATGCGAACTTCCTACCTATGATGATGAGTGGTTGGGGTCGGCATCACCAACTTATGTCCATGGTGAAACTGCTTAATTTGAACTTGTCCACCTTGTCCAACTACGCGCATCTTGTCTCATGGTCGACTCATATTGCTGGACATTGTATTGACTTTGTCAAGATTGATGTTACTGATTTGGGCACTGTTTCGGTGGGTACCCCTGCATGTTGGTACCTAGGTTCGCTCCCACTTAGCGTCGGCGCTAGAGTTGATGTCAAGGGTGGTGCTGATTTGGAAGATAGTGCTGCTGCCGGAAAGGAGTTTCCATGGCGTCGCATTTTGCGTGGTGACGACCCTATCTCTGAACTCAATGATTTGACAGTACTGTTTCTCGAGAGGTATATCCCAAAGCGGACCATTCTTGTGCGGTAAATCCCTTCATCTGGTGTACGAGTATTTTTTGATCTGTCCAAATAAATATCGAACTCAATTGTCATTTTACAGTATTTCCAGTAATATTTTTCAAATAATCGGATAAAAAATCCTCAAAATATTGTATGCTAACAGATAAAAAATGAGACTCGATATTGCTGTGTGGTTTTTTGACAATTCTAGGAAAACCAATCTTCGGCTCATCAACAGAATCGTGAAAAGGAGTGTGCTTACGCGTTGGTGTGCTAAGTACTAATACGAAATAACTTGTGGTTTGGGCTCAATGTGATCTTTCTGTGCGACTGTGATTATAATAACTATCCGAAATGTATGCAATCTTGTTCGTAGAGCAACGTTTTGGAGTGACTTTCGGAATTACCCAATTTCAACCCAACTGAAAATATTTGGAATGACTTGAATAATCGGGCTCAAAAATGTCACCCCGATAATATACAGTACATGGGTTCGTGGCCTACCATAACGAAAAGTGAAATGATGTAACTGTCAAGACTGGCAAAAAGTTGCAGATGCATAATATAATACATAATCTTGACTGTGTTTATACTTACAAATACGTTCGTGGGCGAGACAATAATCATATGAGGCACACTGCGTAACAGAAAAAAAGTAAAAGGGATTGAAATGTTTTTGCAACTTTAGGGTTGAATTCTTCACATTTCAAGTACTTGAAATATTTGAAGTATTGAAATGCATTGCATTAAAATACCATGAAAATACATCAAATACAGTATTTAATTCCATATTTTCGAACGTAGTTACAAATATATTTGAAATAACTCATTGTACTCTTTTTAAATATAGTGTATTTAAATAGTGCCCAACACTAGTGGCGTAGTGGTGCCTTACACTTCACCTGACGTGAGGTCGGTGTTACGTTCTTTATTTTTACGAGCAAAGCCATGAGTACGAGATGCACTTGAGCAAATAAACAAATAAACCTAACAGGACTTGAGTTGTAAGTCCATCACCTACCAGTGGGATCTAGGAAGCTGTACGTGACGACAGCCACAAAAAGGAAAGACAAGAGATCCATTTGTACAGCAAACCAGCGGCTGGAGCAGAGGAGGAGGAACCAGGCCGACGAGTGAACGTCCTTAAAAAAACATAATCACACACTTATAATGATGTTCAAGTACAAGTAACCGCTAGGTTTCGGGCTAGGATTAGATGGGAAAAAGTTAGTCGGCAGGGTGAGTTTAGCGCTCCAGGTGGTGCTGATTACAGAACCAGTATGAAAGTCCGACAAGATTGGCTATTCGTTAAGGACGTTAGTGGTTACTATTAAGGAGTCCTCTGACCAGGATGTGCAAAGACAGATTCTTGACTTCGTTATTGAAGGCCAGTTCAGTCTGTGATGACGAGTTGCGGAAAAATGGTGTATGTGTCTGTCGTTCGCTATGAGTCGGAGATTGTGGCTTGTTTCAACGCACAGGACTACATTTCGAAGTGGATAGTGTTGTTTACAATGATTATTGCTGATTCTGTGTATTCAAAATGCAGAACAAGTGTGGTATTCTGAAGTTATATGGTAATTACGATAAGAACTGGTGCCGAGTGCTTCACCTACCAAAAGACCATATTGAGAGACAGAAGTGACTTGATGTGCTTCCACCTTAGAAGAGCGTGTTGTTGATTTTGTACAGGTGGGTAAGATAACTCCATTTGATGCTTTCAAACCTGAACGTTACCAACAGAAGCAATACGAGAATTTGATTATTTAAAGATTGGAAGACACGTTTCTGCATCTGTTCACGACGGCAATCTTCAGAGAGTACAGCTAGTCTGTGATAGTCGGAAACAATCCAACTATACGTTCCCTACTGACCTTCAGTGTATTCAACAAAACATTAGTGAACGGTATCGCGGGGCAAGGCACTTCAAGCCAAAAATTACTTGAGATCTTGTACCAAATTCGAGATGCTGCGTGCTTAACAGTGCAAACAACTATGACATCCCGTTTGACCAATGGATCCACAATGTTGTCACTCTTCTTCAAGCTTACATGTCAGCTTGTATGAACATCGAGAAGAAGAAGAAAAAAGGTATATTTCACACATCCGTTGGAAATTTTATGAGCTTCATTACAGAAGAAGCTTTCAATGAATGAGCGCTTTGCTCTTATGAACAGCTGAGAAACATTTTGGTGCTGCTAAGTAACCACAAGCTACAGTACATCACTACATATATTGAGAATGATCAGGGGCTGAGGGAAACATTTGAAAAAGTCCAGGCAGTGGAGCAGAAGAATGGGATTCTCTTGTAAGATGAAGTACATACTGGGCTAACTGTCGCAGTTGGGCCAATTGATGATGCTTTTACCTATGATGAGGTTACACGCGCATGCAAAGCACTAAAAACTGGCAAGGTTGCCGGAGCTGATAAAATTCCTCCTGAGGTGTTCAAGTATGCTC
>LQNS02278101.1:4764125-4786315 GCA_001587735.2 Parhyale hawaiensis | reverse complement strand
TTTCTATTTTTTCTCATTTCTTTTTTCTCTTTCGTCTTCCATTTTTTCTCTTCTCGTTTCTCCATTCCTCTACATTCTACTAACATAATGGCAATAGCTCATAGAGGACATTGGTGTAAGTCTTGGTGTCTTTTTGGGAATGGGCCTTTTGGTTCGTCTACTGCCGCCTATCTAATCTAATTTAGATCATTTCCCTGCTTCCAATGCTATATCACATTCTGGCGGCCGGTGCTTCATCGCTTTACTGCTGACCGGGCTCCATCACTTCATGGCTACAAGTTGCTCCAATTCACATTTCAGCTGTTCAGTCTGTTCTGATTGTCTCGCTTAGCCCGTATAGCTTCCTAATAAATTTCACTAACATTTGCATCAGCTGTTTGCTTGACATTTTATTACAAATCGAGCATAGGTGCCACGAATTGGATAAGCTTCTGTTCTACAAAATGAAACTTTATTTTACTAACTATTGGAAAATATGTTCACTGCAAAGATCAAAGGATGTCATAAACAGTTGCTTTAAGTAATTACACTTCAAGCCTTCATATTTTGTGAATTTGTTGCGTACGGAAGTTTTAGAAGTATGTGCAGGCTTGCCAGTCATTACTGAATGTAGAAGACTTAAGTCACACAGCCAAAAGAATAATGAAGAAACATATAAAAATGCATCTGCGGCACCGTGCACTCGGTCCAATTGCGGGACCGAATTCTGACTAAGGGGGCAATGTCCAGTCAATGCACGGTGTGGTTTGCTCTAGATCCTACATTAGAGGATACATTGCGCCCAGTAGGTATGGAATCAGCTTGTTCTTTGTTCTGAACATCAAATTATTAATGCGACAGCGGAAGATTACATTATGGAATACTATTGCAGCTCTCAAGCATTGGGCTTGCTATAGTTATTGAAACATTAATCATATAACTAATACACTAATTTGTTCATACTTAGTCGTTATAATGACACTAGCAGATCTGTGCGTAAAAAAATTCACGCAATAATCAATATAAATGCATAATATAGGTAGGCCAGTGTGGAATCTTTTCTTCATTGACTTGCTTCTTCATGTTCTTCATTGATCGTTTCTCGTGCTCTCATTCTCAAGTCCTCTTTTCTCTGACTTGCCGTTTTCACATTTTCCCGCTCGCGCTTATCAGCAGCTCTCATTCCATTCTGTGACCTTTCTGCTTCAAGTCTTTTTTGACACTGCATCGCATAGACTCTTCATCTCTATTGCATTGGTGGCACGTCTTGGTTCTTGAGACTGTGGTAGTCTCATTGTTCTATTACGTTTCCTATCCTCCAGTCTCCCTCTTCTTAAACGTGCATTTTCCATAGTGATAGGCAGAAGTAAAATCTTGAGTAAAACACTGCAATAAATTTGAATGCAACTCCAGTAGGCTTATATGCAATGTGAGCATACCGTAGCCATGATACTGTCTTTCAAGCTCAAATACCTGTTTCAAATTGAAGAGTTGAAACTTTGGCCTATGAAGCGAAATCTGCTTCGTCATAGAGAGACAGTAAACCAGAAGAAATAATTATCTACTGCTCGAGAAAAATTATCACTTCGTGAGTCCTTTGTTGATCATCTGCCGAATTTATACGTCGTGACCTGAGAGAAAAATTAATTTATAAAATCAAACTCCAGAAGCTACAAATATATTGTTTCGATTTCAAGAAGTGTATCAAACAAGAAGTGCATTCAGATAAAGGAATAAGGATCCCACTTTCACCATTTTCTGCAACCTGGTCATCGATCTCTATGAAAACGTGACTTAATTACAAAATTTGCAACCTGGCCTATATTTCGCCTATTTCATTACGATGCGGAGATGAAATAAATACACCAAGCGTTTTATTATTTTAGGATTAGTTGCTTAAGCCATTTTAAACACAACTATGGTGATTCAAGAGAGGAAAAGGAAGGGACATGAAGTATGTCAATAAAAAAATAGAATCCATGTGCGAAAGTGGATCAACACGCATGGGAACAGTAAGTCAAGAAAAAAGAGGAAAAACAGTACAAAGTATCGTAAGTATGAGTACGAAAACTGATGGAAACAAAGTGGGTACGGAACATAGACGTTCCGAAGGCCCAGCTAATGGCTGTGAAAGTCTCAGATAAAATCTGTTTACCTCAGAAAACACTGAAAATCTATTAAAAAATATAAAAAATGTAGCTCCCGAAGTGTTTTCTAACAAAAAATATTGAAAAATATCATTTAATAAATCGTATTCGTTAACAAATAAATTTTGAGTTTCCAAAGACTGAATCCAGCAGGAAAGATGTACGCCCTGCGGACCGGTTAGGCTTAAGCCTAATGTTTCCAATGACGTAAATTCCACGGTGCGATGAGCACCCCACCCCACCTTGAAACATTCTTCTAATAAGAAATAGAAAATAATTCAACCCAATAACCTGACACTAAGGAGATGATGAGATACCTGATTGCATTTTCCAATAAAAAATAAATAGACTCTTATAACGTCATTCTTGACGTCGTAACTTAGCAAAGAATAGTAAAACTTACCGTCTAAACCCTAAAGTGGGAGGGAAAATAAGAAGAGTAAGATCCGTAGATTTTTATTACAACTAATGACAATGCATTATTGTGGCTAACTGAATGCGGAGTATAATATAGCTTTTGTGAAACGACAGTTAATTCCCTACAGGTGGTGAGATGCTGGAATATGGAATAATCCCTACTCAATGTGTGCTTAAGAAGGAGTCTATACAGTATAATTAATGCTTTTAAAGTTCACACAAGAGTGGAATAGCTATCCTATCCTAAGGTCCTATATACTGCCATCAGCAAATTTACTGGTTTTGCTGCGGTTGTTAAAATTGGCTTCACTGTTATCAATTATGAATAGTAGTGCTCCAAGCACGTTACCTTGCACAACCCCAGATGAGACCGGCGTCCAGTCACTCGTCTCTCCTATCAACTTCACTCGATCTCCTGCTAACGACCAGCGAGCCATACTCTGGTATGAAACTAGTCACATGAGTGTAGCTATGAAGATGGGAATAGTGCTCGAAAACAGTGCTCGAAATATAGAAGTTAGAAAGTGGGTCATTTTTTACATATTCTACAAATTAGATTGTAATTGCAGTTAAACTTTGATCAATGACTAGTTTAGGTTACGCTACTTAAGTTGGAAAAATAAGCACAGAAAGAAGAAAGCATGCAGGTACAAACGTGCTTAGAAACGCCGAATCCGCATCTGAGTGCGTACCCGTACAATTCGTACAATTGATCCTACATTGCAAATAGTGAGCCAGCTGCTGATGCCCGTCCTTTTGACATGTCTGTCTCATAGATTCCAGATATTTTAGAGGCGGGTCCGCCCAATGGCAAGTGCTGCAGGACAGCCGCCAATATGAAAATGAGTTTACTGTAGAGAAGAGAGAGACATGTCTTAAGCGCTGGCATCAACAGGTGTCGCACTACACTATATGATATAGTCATAAGGCCCGAGTGCACGGCCCAGCAACTTGGGTAAAAAGAGGAAGAACAGCGAAACGTTTCCAGTAGAAGTACGAAAAAAGAATAATCGTCTATGACAGAAAAGTCCAGAAATACCAGTGATGTGGGGTGAATACATATCTAAAAACTTATGTTTAATAGGGAAAACCATGACACCACCCTACTATACGAGCGTGATGGCTGACAAAGAAGGCCGATGTTGTCATCCGTCATTTATTCTAGATTTTCGTGTATACGATAGAAATACTAATTGCAATAACACAGCCCCACCAGTTTCAATTACTAACTACAATAACACAGCTTCATGAGTTTCGATAGTAGAAAATTAAACTTAAATGATATTAGAACTCTTCAAATACAAATAACTCCTGTAATTAGCATAAATGAAAATCAGATTCATCAGTGTTTCCTCGCAGGTTCACAACAGAAAACAAATTAAAAGTAATATATGAAAGGTTGCAAAGTAGACCAAAAAAGAAGAAGACCAGTAACACCCAATTTGAAAAACTCGCACACTAAGCTGCACACCGACACTAACAACAATAAAATATGGTAACTTACCACCAAAAAATTAAAATAAGTCATGGGTAGAATGTCATCTATCTGACCAAGGTCTTTGCTGAACCTGTTCAAAATTTGCCCTGTAACGAATAGGGCGAATTTAGTCTTTGTATTCATTTGAAGATGTGCACACAGTGAGTAGTACATTTATGAAGCAATGTGCAGTGCAACTTTCTATAAAATCGATACAATGGATCAAGACGGATGAAAATTATATTTGGTCTCTACTGTCTACAAGATGAATAGTGTTTGGATATGTTAAGCAAAGCTGCTGGGTTGCCTCCAAGAAGGTGGAGCTCGAGCACTACTTTCTTTGACCGCATGGAGGAATTAGATTAGATGAGATAGGTGGCAGTAGACGAACCAATAGGCCCATTCCCAAAGAGATACCGGATACCGGACCTCTATGAGCTATTGCCATTATGTTATTGGGATAAAGAGGACTGGAAAAAAGAGATAAAAGTTGAAGAATCCCTGCCAAAGAGACGATCATGAATGCACGCAAGCACGATCAAGAGCCGCTGATATGCGGAGCTTGGAGATGTCAAACTGTGTAGTTGGAGCGGGAGACAGAAGAAGACGGATTAAGGTGACCTCGGAAGCTTTGAGCGTTAAGAGTTTACGACTCCCAATGTGTGTCAAGACGATTTTTAAACGCGTTGACTGACTCAGTACTAACAACATCGGAAGAGAGTCAATTCCAAATGCCGACTATGAAATACGGTAAGAACTGCTAACTTAAGGTTGTTCTTCGAGCTTTATGCTTGAGCTTTTCATCATTTCGCAAGCGATCATTGAGGTCTCTTTCAAAGAGTCCCGTTGTAGGTACGTCGTTGAAGCCACTCAAATACTTGAATATTTCAATTAGTTGCCCCCTGAGTCGTTTTTGCTCGAGAAAGATCAGACCCAGTTTCTTTAGGCGACATTCACACGGCTTGTTTTGCAGATGAGGTATCATTTTTGCTGCTTTGCGTTGGACTCTTCCCATGTTATCGATATCTTTGCACAGATGTGGCGAACAGAAATGAACAACAAATTCTAAGTGAGGCCGCACTAATGCCTTTTACAAGGGAACGATGATGTCCTTGGACTTCTATTCAAAATTTCTGGTGATGAATCCGAGTACTCAGCTTGCCTGTTTTACACTCATGTCAACTTGCTCACTGTGTTGTAGTTTGTTTGTAATAGTGATTCCCAAGTCACGTTGTTGGGTCCATTCAATGAGGTGGTCAAACTCTTGTTGGGGCTCGGCTCTTTTTGTGGCATTCTGACATAGTTTAGTATCATCCGAAAATTTACTGATTTTACTACGGATGTTAAGATCAAGATCATTGATGTAAATTGAGAACAGAAGCGGGGCAAGCACGCTACCTTGTGAAACCCCTGATGATATCTGCGTCCAGTCTCTCGTCTCTTCTTCAAGCTTAACTTGCTGCTGTCGACCCGTAAGCCATGCCCTGATCCATCGTAAATAGTCTCCTTGGCTGCCATGGGTTTCCAATTTTTTCATTAGCCGTTGATGGGGGACTTTTTCAAAAGCCTTTTGGAAGTCTAGATACACAAGGTCCACGCCTTTTTGTTCATCTTTACTATCTGTAGCTTTTCAGAAAAAGTCGAGTAGATTTGTTACGCAGCTTTTTCCATTACGAAAGTCATGCTGTGTGTCGGATATGAGCTGATGCATCATCAGGTGATCAGTGATGCGCTTTTCAAGAGGCTGTCGATGGCTTTGCTGACGACCGTTGTAAGACTGATTGGTCGATAGTTGCTGGGGCTCTTCTTATCCCCCTTCTCATGTATCGGTATCACATTAGCTAGTTTCCAATCCTGCGGAACTTCTCCTGTTCTTAGAGACCGGTTAAATATTTCGTACAGTGGCTTCACGATGACTGGAGCCATTTCCTACAGTACACAGGGAGTAAGATTATCTTGTCCAGTGGATTTGTACACATTAGGTGGGTTAGTTCTTGAAGGACCTCAATCTCCGTAAGACACATGTGTGTATGGGATCACTTTGCATCGGTGCAAGTTCAGGGACATTCGCAACATTTTCAATAGTAAATACAGGGGTGAAATAGTCGTTCAGGATCGTGGCTTTGTCTCTTAGGTCATTGCTGATTTCACCGTCAGGTCTTTTGAGCGGACCTACGGTTTCTTTTTTGAGTCTTCTTTCATTTACATATTCATAGAATGCCTTTGTGTTGAGTTTTGCCATAGCGGATACAGAAACTTCCTTTTCCCTTTTTTAGGTCCTGTTCTCCTCTGTTGGATTACGCTTCCAAACTTTGTACCGCTCATGTCGCCCTACAATGCAGCATATGACTGTTCGATTCATCCAGAGGGGATAATTACTGATTCAAACTCGTTTATTTGGGATGTATCGTTCAGTTGCTCTCAGGATGCTCGTCTTTAAAATATACAAGCATTGTTCAACACTAGCGTCTCTCATAGGGGTTTCAAGCTCAGTTGTTCCGATTTCAGTTGCCATTCCCTGAAAATCCGCTCGTCGATAGTCTGGCATCTTGAGACGACTAGTATTAGTGGAGAATTCATTACTAGTTTTGAGCGTAAATTCAATCATGTTGTGGTCTCCAAGCCGGTCTAGGATGGCTCGGTCAACAATTTCATAATCAGGAGTGGAAAAAACCAGATCTAGAATATCATCTCGAAGGTTCATTAACGTGCTGTTTCAGGTGGTGGTGGCTGAGGAGCTCGAGCAATTTACTGCCTGGGGCTGCGCTAAGTACTCCAATCAATTTGGTGGAGGTTGAAGTCTCCCATTAGAATCGTTTCCTTCGTAGTATTCAGCGCATTTTTGATCTTGTTGAACAGTGCTGCATCAGTTTCGGCGGTACTGAGAGGACTCCAGAAGGCGAGTATAATATTTAACGACTGTCGGTTGCCGAGACGAGCATGAGTAGTGATAAATAAATATTCTTTAGTTGCTGCAAAACCCTTACAGATGAGATTAAGGTATTCTTTGATATATATAATTGAACCCCCTCCTCTGCCAGTTTCTGTGGGTGGGTCTTTGCTAAACAGTTTGTAGACTTTCAATGCAATTTCTGCTTCCAGATTCTTGTTTGAAAAGTTGATCCCTGTTTCATTGAGTGCAATAACATATGCAAGAGTGGCTGCTATAGCTTGCACTTCATTCATCTTGTTTGTTATGCTCTGAATGTTGCCAAAAAAGAATTTGACGCTAGTGTTGGTATTGATTCTCCGAGTCGGAGGTACGTTTGAAGTGTTCGATTGTTGGGAAAAGATTGGAGGTGTAAGATCGGCACAAGTATTGTCAGAAGCGGCTAGAGCGTCTGTCTGAAGTTGAGTAAGGGAAGGGTTTTGTATTTCGGCCTGGCAGTTGTTAGATTGTTTTACGCCCGCAGCTATGTGGCGGACAACAGGTCGTTTCCCGCCGAGTTAGCCTTGTGTCTTTTGTTATTCTAAGGCGTTGAGGTGTTTCGATCTTGCAGGCAAGTTCTACAGGCCTCCGCTTGGGTACCAGATCAGTGGGCATAACGTGGGCTCCTACTGGGGTACCCGCAACCGGGCAACTCCATGTTATGACGACCTGAAGGATTGCCCACCTTAGGCAAAATGTGATAGTTTTCATATGGGTAAAATGTGAACTTCCCAGCTATACCTCATATCGCTAATATTGTGGGTCTTCCCACATCAGCACCATGTGGCCTCCTGTGGGGTTTCCTTATTGTGGGCAACGTAAGGTAATTTTAAATGGGTAATAAATGAGCTTCGCAGCTATATTTGTCATTAGCAATAATATTATAGTTGTCTTCTCGCATCAGACCCATGTGGGTTTTCGCACTGTGGGCAACGTTTTGTGATTCCCATTTGGGTAATGTATGGGCGACCCAGCTAAATCCCACATATTCAGTATAGTGGGTCTTCCAATATCAAATCCATGTGGTATTTCCCAATATGGACAACGTAAGGTGTTTCCCACGTGGGTAAGTGATGTGCTTATTAGCTATATAGCATATTAGCTGTATAGTGGGTCTTCCCACATCTGACCCGTGTGGCCCATGTGTGGTTTTCCCACTGTGGATTGCATCATATACTACGGTGATCCCACATGCGTACCGAATGGGCTTAACAGGTAAATCCCGCAATTTAGTGGGCCTTCCCGCACCAGATCCATGTGGTGAGTGTGGGGTTTCTCTCTCTGTTGGTGACTGTCGTAGAGTGATTTGTATGTGTGTAACAAATAGACTTCCAAGCTATTTTTTACATCAGCAATTTGGTGGTTCTTCCCACATCACACCCATATGGGCTCACGCGGAATTTATTAATGTGGCGAACAAGTGATGGTTCCCAGGTCAGTAACAAATGGGCTACCCAGCTAAATCCTACGTTTACGTTCATTAGGTCTTTCTATAACAGGACCATGTGGGGTCATATGAGGTTCTATACTAAGGGTAACTTAGAGTGTTTACCACGTCGGTAATAAATGGACTGTCCAATGATTTTACATTAAGATACAATTTATCACCAAAATGCACTATATCTTCATGTACTAATGTAGTTTATAACATATATGCAACAAAATAATTGCAATGCTTTAGCTTCAGCAGTGACATGATCTACCTTGCAAATAGGTCTTCGTGGCTGATTGGGTTGAGGCGTCAATGCAAAAAAAGTGGTATGTATAGGTTATAGATTCTATACAAGGCTAGGCATAGCACGATTTAGTGGGTAGGTCATGGGAAACTTCTGGGATTTACGTGGGCTCGAGACATCCATCCAAAACTTTTTGAATAAATAGTGGGTCGCTTATGGGTATCCCACGACGGTCCCACTGGACTGTATGAGAATCTAATGAATTCCACCCCACAGGGGCCCGTATGGGTGTTACCAACTGGGGCTCATTTGGGATGTGAGTGGGCAAGTGCTGGGTATCCCATGTGAGATCCACTGAAAAAGCTTTACAAAATATACCTGAAACCCATTTGGGCGTCCCAATATGGCCCCACTGGGCTATAAATGGGTAAATATTAGGGAAATAGTGCGTCTGTCCTCTAGGAACCCATTAGCATATTTAGGGGCGGTCTTATACTTATTTGCATCACTTTATCAACAAACAAGTCACCGACAACACTGACAGTATAAGGCCTTCATTGTTTAGGACATCAAGTTTTACAGAAATGATATGCAACTGATAACGTGGGCTCTAAGAACTTAAAGGTAGTTAGTCAATTTGAGCTTGAGCGCACCCTCTGCTGAGAAACCCACAGGCATTGGTTCCAGCTGCGGATATAGGCAATTCTACTGGAGTAACTTACCAATTGGATGCGTATTGTAGTACTGTATTGGCACTCGAATGATGGCGGCAAACATGTTGTCGTGAAGGCGACGGGAGGACCTCATACACATCGCGAAGAACAGAATGTTGCGGCTCACCGACAGCACAAACAGACTCAGAGTCAAACCTGTATTCAGATTTGCCATTGAAATCTACTGCAGAAGAATAACCTTTGCCTTTTTTTTTCAGTTTGAGGACTTTTTTCACCTGCCTCTACAGTAGATTAAAAAGAAAACTGCTGGTCAGCTTTTTTAAAACTACACAGGAAAAAAATTAATTATGACATGAATTACTGAATTAAATATGATGCAACGTTTCGGCCAAATACGTTAGCCACCATCAGATAAAGAAAGTTCTAAATGTCATCTGTACATTTAGGAGAAGAAATTAGATCATAATTGGCGCAATGAAACTAAAAATAAATAATAAATTAAATGTGGAAGTACTCTACTATGGCATAATATTAACATAGATCACAAAGCAGGTTCATGATGGAATTTTTAATGATCATTAATTATTGCTACAACGCACACACAAATACAGCAAAATCTCCTAATAAACCTACCACTTACTGAATAAAGCTTCAAGAAGACAAATAAATAATTGAAACTTCGCACTGCAACTACTCACACTGAAATATTTATCGTATGGTGAAATTTCGGCTGTGAATATCATCCGGGCATTATCAATTTTTTTAAATAAATCTTATCGGCTTATATACTGCTTTATTTGTCAGGGCCATGGTAATAAAAAATTATAATACTGGGAAACGGCTTTATGTTGAAGTCTAAAGTAGCCTATTGTTTTCTATCTAAGATGATGCAGGAAGAAACTACTGGTAATGCTAAATGAAAAATAAGTTTTGACCATAAATTGTGGTTCTTAGATATATTCAGGAGAGTATGATGGCCTATGATATTGCAGTATTCTAACATGCCTATTTATACAATTAATACGATTAGAGAGTACGAAAACAAAATAAAGAAATACACTTTGTTTAAAAATTATAATCATAAAATTCAAAATAAATATTATGAAAAACAATTATATATCTAGCTAGTATCACACATACTAAACATACGATTGCCAACCTTCCACGGTCACGGTTGTGCTCTTTGCAAAAGAAACATAAGATTAGTGTAGTATCCCCTAAACTATTACAGAACTGTTGTTCTCTTAAGAGACAATCCATGTCCAGAACGCAACTCTTGTCTACAAAAAGTATTTGCTGTATTTTCCAACATCTCCACCGCAGCCTTAGAACAAATGACGGTTGTTGTATTGGCGCCCAATTGCGAGTTTCGTTTCGAAGAGGCTCAGGAGAAGGACGGGGAAATGGAGGGAGATAGAAAAACGAAGGGTGAGGAAAAAGAAAGACAGAGATGCCGCGGGGGTCATCCTAGAGACGCACAGGAGAGAGGGCCGTCGGAAACGTGCTAGTTCAGAAATACATGGGAGACAGTTTACTCTTCCGCAAGACAAAGTGAGCAGTGAGGAAAGGCAGCAATCCCGATCCTGTTGTACGAGGCCAGAGCCCCACTGGAGCCTTACCTCAACTGCAACACCGCCGTGCAAAAGGGGTGGGGTGGTATTGCCTCGGGCGGGGAGATAGCGAAGGGACCGGTGCCGAACACTTCATTGATCTACAGCCCCGCAATGGAGGAGGCCAGCACTTCCCTGTGGACAGACGCCAAAGCCGCTTTGAGAGTGAAGGCCGAGACGACGCCATTAGCGAGTAAAAGCGATACTGAAGTCCGACATTTTGAAGCCTGGGTATATTTCACATCACGATGGCTGCTGTGACTGATTACTGTTTCACATGACAGGTGGCCGGTAACCAGAGCCTGCAGTAAGTACGTACTGCAGCTAAGGAGATCGAGGGACTCAACGACTAGGAGCACCTGTGACTCGTGGTAGAGATGACTGCAGGACTCCAAGCGGTGTGAGCCAACGCAGAGCAGCGTTTTGGACGACTTGCAGTTTATTTGGGTAATATGCCGAGACGTTGGGAACCACACTGAGGCCACAGGAGTGATTGCAGGCCGAATGAGGACCCTATATGTTAAAATCAGCGTTTCCTTCTGTTGGCCCCAAATAGTGCAGATATAGCTTTGAGGATGCAGAGTCTAGTGGACGCACGATTTTGGGTTTTCGTGACGTGCTTGGAGAAATTCAGTTAGGACTCCCAATAGACGTCCAAAATTTTAGGGTATTTGTCAACTGAGAGAAGGGAATCACGCAAGGCGACCTCCGGGTTCGTGTTTACCTCGTGAGTATCCGGGATGAACAACGTCACTTTAGTTTTTGGGACCGAGAGGGATAGATCGTTCTTTGCTGCCTAGTCGGTGATTCCAGCCGCGTGCAACGATATCCTCTGGGCCGCAAGAGCTACCTTTGTGTCCTACTCCGCGACAGTGAAGTCGTCGGCAAAGGAAGTGATAAGGGCAACAGACACGGGGAATGAGGAAACGATGTAATTGAAGAGCAGGGGATAGATCACTGAGCCTTGGGGAACGCCGCAACGTACGCGACAGCGCGTCGGAAGGGTGAAGTGGCAGACCCAAAGCGGCAGCAGGCCGCTTTGCCTCTTTGAGCGCTCGCGCACAGGGGCAACGCGATGCGATGTGATTCTAAATGATTTTGAAAGACCCCGCATGCAGAGGCGACACGACGAGATGCCAATCGATTCTAAGCGACGCTGAAAGACCCCGCACACAGAGGCAACAGAAAACGATGCTCACGGACGCTAAGGCTGTTATTCACGCAATCCATTCATTAATTAGCTATTAGAAAATATTGCTTGAACTAAACATTAGCATATTACAATAAACCTTCACAAAAATGTTCTTGCATTATTATTATCCAATAGTCCAATATTTGGCTGCTTACTGCCTCATTTTTAAAGCCATCAACATTGTATTTAACAACCGCATATTTACATTTTTAGGGGAGAATTTCTAGTCATACAAAACAATAGCCTGGTGTTGCCCGACATTTTGTGACAATGGGAAAATTTATGAGTGTGTGTGTATATATGTATATTTATATTAAGATAAGGATTCATATATATACAAGCATACATTGTATCTATACATCATTAAATGCATATGTACATCACATTTTGACAGTAAAAGTAAAAAAAAATCGCCTGGTGTTGTCCAGGATTTTGTGACACTGCTACAGCGGAATCGCTCCTTGTTGCGTCGCGTCTGTGTGCGGGGGTCAGGCGATACTCCATAGGAAAGACTGGGAAGTCGGGCTGTCACAACGGCCAGAATCGCTTGCTGCTGCCTTGTGTTGCCTCTGTGTGCGGGTCACTATTTAATCAGGAAGAAAATAACAGAACTAAAACAAACGGATCGTCTGTGTTACGCATCGTTGAGCAACATTGCGTCAGAATTATTTGCTTAGGAATTAATGGGAAAGTACCGGCAGGAGCAAAATCGCGTCGCGTTGTCTCTGTGTGCGGGCACCCTTAAGTAGGACAGTGAACGTACCGAATGATAATTTGAAGTAGAAAGTTGGATTAACTCGAGAAGTTTGCTGTGATTGCTGTGTCGAAGACCTTGAAAAAATCCACGGCCAATGCAGCAGTCTGCATGAGGGTTTCTCCTTATTAAAGGCCACTGCGATAGCCTGCGCTAGAGGCAGTAGGGCTGATGTCATAACTCTGCCGCATTTGAAACCATATTGACGGCTTGCAGAAGGCAGAGCTGCAGCTAGTTGTGGAAGGAAGAGCCTCTCCAGCAGCTTAGCCACTGTATTTCCTTCGTATATCAAAGACTCGACAGTAATGAGTGTACACGTTAGTCAAAAGCACACGAAAGTCACGCATATTCTGCGCCACATCTTACCGCCAGAGACATACGAGACAATAATTCAACTAGGGCACTCTGAGAGCGCATACCTCCGCCAAGCAAGGCAGCGTTAACAAAATATTTAAATTGGTTCTGAAACTATGATTTCCTTTTGAACAGCACCAAAATCTAGTAATTTGTGCCTCTTGACAGTAATAACAGTTTCTGTAACTTCCTTAAAGATCCGTTCATAACTTTTCGTGTTACGTTGCAGACAAACATTGGTCAAACACACAAACAGACCAACCGATCATAAAAAATTTTATCATTTATGCCTTTTAGGATTTCTAACAATTCCTGTACATTTCATAAATATACGCTCATAACCTTTTGCGTTATTTTGCTAACAGATATAGACTCGAACACAGAAGAAAACAAACAATAGAACATACCATCACAAAAATTTTGTCATTCACTCTCTGTGATATACCTAACAACTCGTGTAAATTTCTTAGAAATTCGTCCATAACTTTTTGAGGTACTAAAATCAGGCATATAAACAAACGGTTCAGCGGATCTTCACCAACAGTTAATCATCTGTTACTTTTAACATGCCCAGCAATCCCCGTAAATTTTGTAAAGATCCGTCAATAACATTTTGAGTTATCTTTGTGACCGAGAAAGAGATAAATAGACAGACAAACTCGGCAAAAACATAACCTTCATGGCGGAGGTAAATAGCAAATAATCTTAAAGTCCGTTCAGTCGATTGTTTAATAATACGTAAACTGAAACCATGAAGCGGCAGAGCAATCGGATTGTTGGGTTTGTTCAATGGTGAAAGCACCGTGAAATGTGCCTAGTGTGAACCCATCCTCCGCATCCGAATTTCCTTTACTATTGCTTGTTCAAGAAACAAAGTATGATATTGGTGGTCCTAATGGACCATGATCCACAAATAAATGATTGCTCATTACATGTTTCGGGATTGCAGTCAACGTGTTAAGGGATATCCAGAGCTTTCCTAGGAACACTTGACCAGCAGCATAACATTTTACCACTTTTGTGATAGAACTTAAGTTTTCGAGGGCTCAACAAACCAATCGGATGATTGACTGAAGATTTCAGTTCATTTGATCATCGTGCGTGAACCCGCCCATCGTAAGAGAATCTATAATTATAACAGCAATGAACTTTATTTAATACACATGGAGACATTACAATACTGAAATGCTACATGGTACACAGGAGTATGTATCTTATTTCTCATAGAGCAGCTATTTATCTGTAGTAGTATATTTTTCCATATGATAATCTGCCGATGTTTTCGTCTATCCAATTTACATCGCCTAAAGTATTTCCATAAGCCACACCTAAAAGCTTACAAAGTTTATTTTGGGTACTTCCTATCTAAAAATTTCAATAGTTTGGTTGTAGTGGTACCCTTAAGCATCATGAGAAGGTTGGCAATGCTTTGCTCTTGCCTTTTTAAAATTTTAATCTTCCATCATACTGGCGAATGATACGGCCATCCCCGCAAAATAATATGATAGCTGCTGCTATTCACACTAGTTACTGTATATCAGACATGAGTTCAGTCATGTTGTGAGCAATTTCCCATACCTTGTAGTTAAATTTTTACCTATATTCGAGATTTATTTGCACGTAGAAACAATAATGACACAAATGATGTAAAAAAGCATAGTTATTCATCAGACATACAATTGCCATTTTTGAGACGTTGGAAACATGGCATTGTACTTAAAAAAAAAAGATGTCACTGGGTTGACCATGTCCGCAGTTTTCACGCAGCCAGGAAATTGGCATATAACTTTTTGAGGGATGCGGGTAGGCCGCGCGCAGGTCATATATGACTGCATAATCAGGGGCGCATTGCGCTCAAACAAATACATAGATGTGAAAATGAGATTACAGCCCAAAACCTACCTAGGAAGCTAACATCAAATTAATACATTGATTTGTGGAAGGAAATAAAAATCTGAAACGAAAAGCCCACACCGCTGCACACCCAGTACATGGAGTCACGGGGAATGTAATATTGTGAAATTGTGGAACACCCATTACGTTGGTATTATGAATTGTTTTGCCGGTGATAATCTTAAAGGTTGTGTTGATGGCATCTCTGATAATCTGGCCCTCTCTAATAAACAAAGCACCGTATCTGAGGTCGAGGTTGGTCAAATGCTGGATATATCCCAGCTGAGGCCAATAAATATAACTCCCTTTACTGCTAACGCTCTTGTAATTTTTCTCACCGGGTGCTTTTCTTTGGAATTCCTCCCAGGGGAGTTGATTAAGGTCATACTAACACTAATTATAGAAACAAAATAAGCTGTGGAACAGACATGAGCCATTACCACCCCATAGCAGTGGCTACGTTCTTAATAACCTCAGGGTGCTGCACCCCAAATTTGTTCGGCACTGCATCCATCAAACAATATCATAAACACCGTCGTGTGTTTATTTGTTTACATATTCATGTTTATGTTTTTATATATTTATTTGTTTATATAGTTGTATGTTTCGTGTAGACCCTCTTAAAGAAATACATAGGCGAAAAATAGGCCAGGTTGCAGATTTTGTAGTTAGGTTGCGTTGTCACGGAGATCGATGACTAGATTGTAGAAGATTGCGAAAGTAGGGTCCTTATTCCTTTATATCTCAATGCACTTCTTGCTTGAACTTGACATCGAAATAATGAATGTAGTTTGAGGTTGTCTTAGCGCAGTTATGAAATCTGATTTTTTTTTCATTGTTTTGATACGTTGAAACATTTTTTTGTTCGCGTCATTGAAAACTGATAGGTAGAAAATAAACCTGGTTGCAGATGATGGCAAAAGTATATTCCAATGCAGTTCTTTCTTTTCCAACGTTGAAGTTCACTCAGTGCAGATCACAGTTCATTTACAGAAGATAGTTGTGTCAGATTTGGGTGTTTGCAACTAACCCTTGAAATGCTCAGAATTGTGACGTCAAAATTGCGTCACGCCATTGTTGCAGCGAGAAATCCTTGGTATTTTCACAATGGCGTGACTCAATTGTGACGTCACAATTATGAAGGTTTCAAGGGCGTTGCGCTTACACTCTGATCTGACAAAACGTCTATAGTAAGTGAACTGTGGTGGAGATACATACAGTGGTGGTGCACATATATACACTCTGTTGCATCGTGATTCATACTCTCTTCTGAGGTTTCCTCATCCAAACTTCAGCTGCCCTAAGTTCACGCTGATGCTCTTATTGGCTGCATGATCATCGAAGCAAATGGCAAGATATTCTTCAGCGGCAGAAGGCGGGAAAAGTACAGGATTTCTTAGCAGCAAATAATTTTCTCCAATTTGATTCTTCTTACAACAGAACAACATTTCATTTGAGGTAAAACTTCCGAGCTATATGACAGCTTCAGTATTTATTGGGAGCCAATATCGACTGTGCCCCTCCCCCAAAAGGAAAAAAAGCTTGCTTTCCAGCATATCACCGAAAGAAAGCTTGGCGCTGCTCAGCCCTAGCTTTAATAGAAAAATTATGACCAATGAAGACGGATCATCACAAATTATTCGCTGTCATTTATGAAGGTGCGGGCACTCTAATATGGGCATAAACAATATTATTATTAAACATGGTCTATCTATCTTTCGAAAATAGTTAACAACTGCTGGAGAGATGTCATTGTACATAATGACTGCTGACAACTAATTTGGCCTTACAGCCCAACATGGCAAACGCACTCAAAACACACTCACACTCAAAAAGGTCATGAGTCATTAATCTGACAGTGGATCTCCAACAGTATGTATTTGTGCTTACTCGATGCTAAGGCTGTAATTGACCGATTTCATATTATTCTCTCTTCAAGTGTATACTTGGAAACAACATGTCCCCTACATTGTATAGACACTAAACTGTTGGTTTCAAACTCAAGTCAGTTGTGATAGTGGGAGCGGCAATGTCAGCAGAGCTTGGCATGACTAACGGCATACGACATTGAAGATTTCCCTCTCCAATTCTCTTTTATATCTTCATTGATAGTGTCCACACCCATCTGAACGCAGCTAGTGAGGTGTGTCATATTATTGGTAAGGTAATAAATACGCTCAGTTATACTGATGGCAAGGTCCTTGCCTCTCCCCATTTAGGGCTGCAAAACCTGCTCTCAATTTACGAGAACGAAGGTAGCAAACTGTGTATTGAACATTATACATTTAAAACTGTCTGCATGTACCTACATTAAAGCTAGGAGAAGTAAGCTGCCCACCGATAAAGTCACTGGTCTTAATGGTGCCGATCTCACTTATGTGGACAGCTTCTCTTTTCTCGGTTATAAAATTACCACTGACTTTCGTGATAACCAGGATATAGAGAAAGAAACCCCAAAGCTCTACGCAGTAGGCAACATGCAATTCAGAAAGTTCGGTCACTGCTTGAACAAGGTCAAATGTCAGATATTTCGGAGCTATTGCTATCCTGTGTACTGTAACTCGCTTTGGTCAAATTTTAAGCAAAAGTCTATCGGACGGCTACGCGTAGCTTATAATGTCATACGTATTTCGGGTCCTGATCAATGTGCCGAGGTCAACCAGTGCAAGTTTGATAATTATTTGCTCAAAAGTAGACTCAATGCCTCAAAGTCAGGACAAGAAAATGCGCTCTCACTATCCAGCTCAGGATAGAAATGTTATAACATCTTACTCAAGGTGACCGGTAAAGGTCCTGGCTACAACCTATCTGACATGTACAGCCGATGGCAGCGTATAATGTTACCAACCAGGGCCAAACAATGGGCCAAAAGGCGGTGTAGTTTGTAATGATATTATTACCTGACCTTCGTATCTAATGCAACTCTAGTATTAAGTTGTGCTCTGTGCACGTCTACCGTGTCCCCATGTGTACCTGATAAAGTATATTATTAGCATAGAGTTGGAAAAAGAGCATGAATAATGAGATTTAGTTTATCGAGTGAGGGCAACTGCCAAAAATCATAACTTTCTGTAGTTATTTTTTTATTAAAATCTGTGTGATACGTTTCAGTGGGCTCTCTCGCAACCATTCGACACGAGGACTAGTAATTTTTATGCTCGATGAGACCGGTTCAATTACCTATGTAGAATTGTTTTGTCATCCGACCTGAATATTCCATATTTACCTGCCTCGCACACTTCATCTGCGCGTTTAAAGTATGCATGTGTTCAGATCTTTGCTAAACCTCTGTGACTGATTCACCTTACCCCTTGAGTTCTATTGACTCGATAATAAAAGTAGTTGGTTTATAGGATACCCACAAGTGTAGACAATAACGTTGGTGGAGGTGTCCGAGTAGCCAGGCAGCAGTGGAAGTTCACACAGAGAGGATGACGTCAAGTTGCCTGCAGACGTAATATTCTGCACGGAAGCTCTCAGTTGCTCCCAGTTGGTCCTGTAAAAACGTTACATTCTTTTCTTATTCAGTGAGTGTTTTACAGATATTAAATGCGCCAATAACTACAAGCTGTAAACGTTCATTGGCGTTTAATAACAGAGCTCACTAACAGTGCCGAAGGCTGAGAAATAACATCAAGGACCTCAGCTAATATGGACATTATTCGCAGAATGTAGTGATAACGGCAACAAAAATATCACTCTAAAGCCACAACTTGTCCTAAAATGCTGCACTCAGAACGGAACTTGCCGGTTTGAAAGCTAGCATTCCGTGCCGGGGTAGAGTCCAAAGGAAGTTCGGCAGAAGGCTACACTCAAGAAGTCTCACTAGTATGACAGGCAGTCATTCTCATCGAAGTACAACTCATGAGAACGGAACTTACCAGCATGACAACCAGTAGTTTGTGCCAGAGTACACAGCCTCACTTAGGACCATGAAAACCATCAGTAAAGCAAGCATCATCCAGCTGCCACCGTGCAGGAAATACTTTAGGTATACTTCGCTGGTTACAGACCCAGTCGAGCGTAGTTCCTTGTTTTTCTCTGGCGCTGTGAATGACTTTCTTCTTATTAGCTTCGTTCGGCTACCGTTGTCGACGACCCTCGCCTTCAGGTGTTCCTATTTTGGAATACATCACGAAGGCATGTAAAAAGTTTCAGATACTCAGTAACATTGCAAGTGAAAATTCAGAATTTCAAGCTGCCGAAACTCTCTGGGAACAACTAAAAAGCTATTCACTGCATATCTACACGGATCCGGGCAATGAATTCTATGACAACCCAGATTAGGGTATGAGAGACCGACCAACAGAAGCTTCGTTTCTGTCTCCACAGCAATGAGTTGGCTTCAGCCACACCTTATGCGTTGCTTCTGAAGATTCTGACTATCTGAGGCGTGTTGTAATCACTGTTTCTAGGTTATAGGTGTTACACCGGTGGCCCATCAGCCGAAATTCGTGTCGCAAACCAAAAATGCGGTTACGACAATATAATTGCGACACGGGATACTGTTGCGGCAAGTACGAACTCATAATATATATTTTTTGTGGTTGTTGTCGGGCGGTGGGACTTGCAGATGTAGTTGCGCTGACATTCGAAGTCGCCGGGAGCGGGTATGGAGTCAGGACATCGTGTGGCGCTGTCCAATAACATGCTCTCTTCCGTGGAGAATGAACGAGTGCATTAACTTTTATGTTGACGAATTTACTTTGATATCGGCGATTCGAAGCTCTCTTATGCGTGAGGCTGTCGTCCAGTCTTTGAACTGAGACATATCGAAGATTCCTGCTTGATGTTCTTTGTGGAGCACGAAATTGAATGCAAATGATATTAAATGTATGATTCTCAGTCGGCTTCGTCCGCTTTCTCCACAGCATCAGCCTCTAAAGATAGGGACAGCTGTGGTGCGCAGGCCAAGTTCTCTTGAGATATTCATTGTCTTTTTTGATGAGACGCCATCGTTTGTGGCGCATTTTAGACTCTGGCCTCACGTGTTTCGAGTATATATCAGTTGGCTCCTGAGTAATGTCCATGTTTTGCTTGATGATTATATACGACGTAAACTCAACATCAAAAGAATTTTATAGATTTATTTCAGTGGGTAATTTATTTGCAGAGGAAATTAGCGTATAGTTTCTGCTTCCTATGTTGTCCAATTATTAGTAGAGGACAAATTTTGTGTTTAATTACTCATGTCACGCATGAATGCTTTTGGATGCACAAAGGAAACAATTTCAAACTTGCCAAGACGCTTTAAAGAAATGATGACCATGTCAGGTCTAGACGACCAGAGGCCATCGACACTTCCAGTTCCTTCACAGCGCTTCACCCAGTTTGAACTTGCTGGTTGTGAGCATCCAAAATCGCTGGCAACCTTAGACTGCGCCTCCTACCCGCTTGCATCACATCCGATGGTCGAGAGCTCAGCTGCCAAAGGTAACAACTTGTTTGTTTTGACGTCGTTTTGATCCTCAGACTTGAGAGAATCGCCTTAATTCACTGCACCAACTTTGGGTTAATTACACTTGACGCTATAACCAAAGTGGGAATTTGGACAGTTGTCCTCTTCAGTAATCCCTAACAGGTGGCATGCGTAATTAAGCATTACATTTATGTTGTAGTGACGATTAGAGAACATAACGAACAAAAACAGTACGATAATCTCCTCTATCAAAAAAATTACCCACTCAACTAGACCTAGAAGTTTATTGTGATGGTGAGTTAATATGCTTCGATGCTTTTCTAGCTGCCGTTGTGTTAGAGTCTTTAGCTTCTGTCTTGGTTTCGGCCTAGCGTTGTGCGCTCAGAATGATTTGGTTAACATTGGCAGAGCGTTGATTGCCTCTATATGAATGACAACAATGCTGACCATGGGTTGCATTCCTCTGTTCCCTTGGGTCTGCGGGAGAATATACGAGTCAGTAATGTCTGTTAGGTACACAACTCCTCATATCGATCGTTACTTCATACCTAACCCTGTGCTGGCATAGAAGTCACTGCCGTGATCTCTGTTTGACAGGGTAGGTCTTTAGGCGACAATGTTAGTCATGAATAAATAGTGTATTACACGGTGTTCTTAACAGCGTTTCAGTCGTCTAGAGGGCTGTTTAATACTTCGCTTGGGATTCCATTACGTGTCCATTGAAGCCACAGCGTTAAGTTAATAATTAAGGCAGCAAAAAAATGTGGAGGATCAGCGAACTTGTTAATTTTCACAATAAGCAACACTGACAGTGGGCAGCATCCCAAACCTACTCAGACGAAGCTAGAGTAGTCGACTGATATACTCCTCATGTATAAGCATCTTATCAAGCCTTGGGCCGGATGTGCAAACGCCTCGTAAAGTTATGGCAACGTAAACTGCATAATTCCTTGAAGAAGTACTGACATCGCAGTTCAGATTCTGTCACTTTCTTGCTCTGATTTTTACAAAGTTATTATCACAGTAATTTGAACCTCCAACCAATGGATACCGAAATAAAAAACAGTCTCAGATATTAAATCGAAGAGCAAAAATGTAAAACTTCAATCGTTACATGGTTCCACTCGAGCCTACAGCTGTACATTTACGATGTTTGTAACTTTAGAAGGCGTTTGAGCATCTGGCCCTAGGTTCCAGATTTTACTAACGTAACAACATTGTAAGACTTTGATCTTATAAAGTACAACATAACTATATTGTACATCCTGAAGGAAAAAACGATCTATGAACTCACACTTACATTTGTAACTGTACTACGTTATATCCAAGCCCCTGTGCTATCAGAGAGTTCAGTGCAGGACACTTGGACTCTCAAACACCAATGGGTGTTTGAATTCGTGAATGAACTGACAAGTGTGTCTTGCGAGCCACAGTATGGGCCGGGCTGCACGAGTCTGAACTCTGGACATTCTCGGTGATGGTAAGTGATGGTGATGTGTACGCGCGGTGCGTGTGCGTGTCTCACGGTGTCTGCAGTGCAGACTGTGCAGCGACAATTTTGACAGTTCATATTAAGCAAGCTCGGGGAGAGGTTAGCGCTGCTCTCTAAGCAAGCAATATGGCTGCAGACTATGAATGGGACTTTCAGTGGCCAGATGCCTACAAACAA
>LQNS02278101.1:4726980-4748759 GCA_001587735.2 Parhyale hawaiensis | reverse complement strand
GTAAACGTATTTTTGTAAGAGAACCTAAAGTTTATGTGCGGGTAGGCCTCGGAGAGGAAAACTTTCAGGGAATTGATTTTATCGATAGTAGCCTTGCTATAGTAAGGGAGGGAATGGAAAATGTTTAATTTGTGAACGGTAGGTTTAGCAATACCGGGATCGAACAATTTCTCAAGGAATAGTTTGCAGTAATGATCTAGAAGGTGGTGTGGGTAGCCGTTATTCTTGAAAAAGGTTCGGAGAAAATCTATTTCATTGGAGAACGCTAGATACGAAGAGGATAAATGATACGCCCTATATAGTAGAGTTTTTATGGCATTTATTTTAAACTGGTCGCAGCAATGGCTAAAGAAGTTAGTTCCAAGGCCTGAGAATGTCTTCTTCCTGTAGACTTTAGTGGTTAGGTTTGAGTCTTGCTTTGTGACTAGGGTATCTAAAAATGCAATAGAATCGTTTGATTGGTTTTCGGCAGTGAACTGTATGCTGGGGTGCTTACTATTTAAATACTGTAGAAATAAATCAGATGTATTGATGTGACGTTGCAGCCAAATTGCACTGTTAAGTATTTAAGCTAGGAAGAATTTAAGATTTTTCGCCATCTCCGCCCCGGACGACGCTATATATCACCAGCGATTGGGCATGAAATTGAAAGGCAGTTATAAGGGACCTCAGAGTGAGAATGCAAGATGATGCTACCTTCGAAGAATACATTGCTAGAGTAATCGCTCTAGGAAAAAATTGAGAGGTTGGGTTTTACGAACTTTCTCATCATGTGAAGTAGATGTAATGCCCACACTATGGAAACAATTCTTTCTAGAATCGAGTACTGTTCTCCACTCTGGATGCTCAGTTCAAGAAAAAAGCTTGGACAGGTTGAAGCTATCCTAATATCGGTTACGGCCAGAATTCGATGCATGCAGGAGTACAATTCCCTCAAACTACTTCCTGTCTCCACTCCAATTGTATTCAATACAACAGTGATTCGAGCGATTTATAATCATATATACATCTGGAAAATTCTGGAACGTATCACTGTGAATGAAAATGAACGGATGCACACATCCCAAGAACAGATGGTGGAGAAGCCGTGGCCATAAAATATTCTAATAGCTTCGCTGTACGGGGGGCAAGATTGTTTAACAAAATGCCTCAGCATATTCCAAACGCCACGTTGATATCAAAATTTTCTGGATTCTCATTTAAGATGAATACCAGATACACCAGCGGTCAGCGGTCATGTGCACTGTGGAGAGAATTCGCTGCTGGCTCTCTCTTTGGTCGCTAACTGCGGTCCCACAGAACACACCGCGGCAGCGTTAATTACTCCACACACGTGGGGTGACGTGAGAAACGTCACCTGGACTTCTTTCGAAGATCCACAAGGTATACAAGAAAGCTAGGTACATAGAATAGTGCACTCTGAGAGCGAAGACCTCCGCCATGTAAGAGAACGGTTAAAAAAATAAATTCAATTGGTTCTCAGACCATAATTTTCCTTGTTTCAAAACAATAATCTAATCATTTGTGCCCTTCATCAGTGTTACCAGCTTCAGTAATTTTTTTGAAGATCCATTCACAATTTTCTGAGTTATACTGGTAGCAAACATTCTGACAAACATTAGTCAAACTCACAAACAGATTTTGAACCTCTTATGTCGTTTAACATCACTAACAACTCCTATAAATTTTATACAGATCCATCATATTTTTTTTATTTATTGTGCTAACAAGCATAAAAATAAAAACAGTGACAAACGAACAAACAGATTCTTACAAAAATTTGGGCATTTACTCTTTGTTATATGCCTAACAACTCATGTAAATTTCATAATGATCCGCCAATAACTTTTTGAGTTATGACATTGAGAAAAATGAGGCAGACAAACGGACTCACGGATCTTCACCAAAAGTTAATCATCTTTTCCTCCTAACATACCTAACAATCCTTCTAAATTTCGTCAAAATCCGTCAGTAACTTCTTGAGTTATCTTGGTGACAGACAAGCCCGACAGAAACATAACCACTTTGGCGGAGGTAACAAACGCTAAACAGCCACCAAGCGCATTGAGAAAGAGCATGCTAACGGTTGAAATTGGCGCTTCGTCAAAGTCAGTTCTCAGACATTATGCAAAATTATCAACTTCTGTAATAGATCTATTCCAGAATTCATCAGGGACAGAAGGAGCACCCGGCGCAGAAGGAAATGTGATATCTGCAAAGTAAAGGCATAGTGTAATAGTCATAAGAAGTACCACAGTGTATACTGTAGCGTAAAGGATTCAGTAAATAACAAATACTTCGCCGGATGTGCCCGAAGGAAATGTCAAGAAAATTTCATATCCCTGTTATGCAGTGCATCAACAAATGACTTCTAATTCAGTAAAATAAGCTGGTTAATAAACTGATAGATTTCAGTGTTTCTAGAAGTTATTAGCAAATGTTACTCAGTGCAGCTTGCCAGCCGGATAATCCGGCCTGATATCCGGCCGGATTATCCTGTTGAACAGCTTCACTGTGTGGCCGGATGCCGGATAGTTGAAAAGTGCCGGATAGTAACCGGATATCCGGCACATCCCTAGATGTCAAATCACGTACATTTCCTATGCCTCATTCTGTCATTCTGTGTTCCTTGAATTGATCTTATATGTATCTCTTATAATAAACAAGTCAAAGCCAAAAACGTTGTTTGTACTACATTTTATAGGGCCCAGAATCAGTCAGAAAAATTTACATCTGTAGAATGAAGATTTGGACAGCGACCATCGTGATTTTAACCACTTTTCAGGTGGGATACTATTTATGTGTTGATCAAAGGAACATAATAAAGAACCTAAAGTCAGAAAATGTTGTTTGTAATACATATATAGGGTCTAGGAGAAGCAAGAAAAAAGTTATGCGTAAACTAAAGCTTTGGACGGGGGCCCTCTTGAATTTATGCAAATTTACCACTTTCCCGAAATCAAAAATTGAAGACTTTTAGACTTTTCATATTTTCATCAGGGGGACCTAATAAACAAGTTAAAGCAAAAAAAAAAAACCTTCTATTACAATTTGTCCTAGGTTCAGTTAAAATGATTGCTAGATTTACTGGACTATTAACCCTGACGAAATCTTTCTAACTCAAAAATGTCTGTCTACCCTAACGTAATAATTATATTGTCTACGCTAACGTAACCCGTGGGTGACCCGTGAGAATTTTACGATTAGTTAACGTTCTCACTTTGTAAAATGTAGCAATACTAAGCTACGCTATTATAACTCATTTCAGCTTCACCTAACGCAGCTCTTCTAACTTAACCTACCTCGTAAATAACGACAGAGGGCCCCGCTGTAAAAAATGACGGCAGTAATTTTGCTGTAAAAAAAGGTCTCATCCCTGCAGGCCTAATCTACCATTAATGAAACGCATGTTGTACAGCCATTGGTTTTGCGAGAGCAATAATATTCCCTCTGCAAGATTAGAGGCAAGTATCAGTTTGGAATAAGGGTAAACGTTGAGCAGTACTAAAAAAATATAGTACAGTTAAAAGAATTCACCGGAAATGCTAAGGGCTTACCGTAACCTGAATACCAAGCGATAGTTGAACCTCAAGCGTCGAAATTTGTCTGCAGTGTAAATTTCGTATAAAAAAGTGTCAGCTCAGTGTGAAGTATGAACTGCTTCTAAGATATTCAGCTAAAGAATGCATATGTGAAATGGATTACCAGAAAAGAATTATTTATTTAATTATGATTCCCTCGGAACCGTCCCATGCATACAAAGGTTGAAAAATGTCCCAGGTCAGGCAGCGAATCTTCGACCTAAGACCTGCGACAAGTAGCAGCTAAAATTTGAATTTGACTCCTCCTATTCTCCTGCAGCGTATTCCAACTACATATCTGGCTGGCCTATGAAGAACGTCAGGCGCCACAAGCAAAGCGGACATAATATGCTGTAAAAGAAATGAAAATCGGTAGATAAGATACGGGGGAAATAGCCTTCATGTCTTTGTTTTGAAAGCGACTGAATTTTTTTCTAGAAGCGCTAAAAAAAACAGTTGTGGTTGAACTTCCTTCCAGCAAAAATCAGAACTTCCTGCCAGTTGAGTTTTCTCCTATCTTATAATGAAAAGCGTAACGTGCAGACGAATGTATAGACTGACGGAGCCTCAAGCAGAATTATAATATAAATGTGTTAACTGTCAAGATAGTTCCCTTAATCAACTGTCTTGCAATTTTACAGAGAATCAGGGCAAGGAAAGCTCCGCCTTTATCTGATGTATAAGCAACACAGCAACACATCGGAAAATTAGACGAGAAATAAGTTCAGTAGGTTATCACGTAAACCCGTCTTGCCGTGTCTCACTTTTCATTACACCATTACTGACCTTGCCTGACCCCACAGGGCCCACCACCGCCAGCAGTTCGCCAGCCTTCACGCTCGCCGAGATTCCCTGCAGGGTATAGACGCTGTTCTCTGGCGTCCATCTGGCGCTCAAGTGTTTCACTTCCAAGCCACTTTGCTGGAGCGAAAATCAAAACGATTACTCTGCATCAGAGAGTGTCTGGTTTTCTTTTCAATAAATCGTATGTACAGTATATGGGTTGTTCAAAGCCACCTTCAAATACGTTTCTATTCCTCACTCCCTTATTCTGCTCTCTTTTACTGCCGAGCAGCTAAAGCCTTGTTCCGACTTAATGGGAGAATGTTGTCAAGAAAACATCAATTCCATCTATAGCCAAAAGCAGATTTTTCAAACGAAAACTCGATTAGAGGGAGAATAGACGCTCAACTTAGAATCCACTGACAAGCTCTCCATCGTCAGGACTTGATCTATACGCCATCTTCACAACGTTGTTATTATTATCAAAACTTCATGCTCGGGCTACCACGGACAGGCATTGCAACCCAGATGACCATTATGCAACACCGGGATACCCGAAGCGCTGCCAAGGAAAAGCCATTAGAAAGCCATTAAGAACTGATTTAAAGCCCGCGCAGGACAACACGACCGAAATCCAATTGCGATAAGGAATTCCGGACTGAAACAGACCAGGACAGAAAACACTGAGTGAACTGACAAGTCTGGCATCTAACAGTTGCCAATGTAATGGAGTGCGCATAAGCCGCAGTAAGTGTATTGCTTCTAAAGACCCTGCGAGCAGAGACAGAAGAATACAACCAATATCTTCCATTGCTAGATACCTTATAAAACATAAGGCCGGCCACCCTTCGCCCGTGGGATGGATTCACAAGATCACTCTCAGTACACAATCTGCTGGCTGTGCTAACATGTCAGTCCAACAGACGCGAGTGACTCAGCGTCCGAAGCCCAGACCAGTGAACATTACTCCAACACTGATAGCAAAAAAGTATACAAACATCTACGGACTGCATCTTTGCCACCAAACACAAAATTCACCACACGGAAAAGCTCAATCTTATTCGAAGACCGCAATCCGAGACGCCTGATATGCGCTTCTAACGGAAACTTCTCATCAAAGACAACACAAAGAATCTACAGCGAGCCGGACCCTCAAGTCAAGTGTCATCTTTCTTCAGAGTTGGATGCTGGGGTCTGGGGCCGATTGATAGACATAGTTTTAGGCCTGCTGGCATTAGCTGCATACCCCAGGTGGAACACCATGCACTAAAGCGCAACTGGTCACAACGTTACGCATACTGGGTATTGGTATCACTGCTATCAAAATCGAATCGTCAGCATAGTTGATCATCGTGTTCTCCAGCAACGAGAGCATGCCACATCTGTACAAAACAAAGAGCAGCGAGCCTAGTACGCTACCCCGAGGGACGCCAGACACCACTCGATAAATCGTCAACGGACACACTCTCTCAGAAACAAAATCGGGAATGATTGACAAAACCTAACCACCCTCACAAACGACTTGAAAATTAATGGTACAAGTAGTCCGTTGGCCCTTTCGAACGCTGCACACACGTTCACTTGTAAAAGGTGCGCCTCAGAACATATCCGAGCTGACGGTTGATGATGAGATACAGATAGCAATGCGTCACAACCCAAAGAAGCTCTGTACGAAAACTGGAAGGCAGGTGGCAAGCCAGCTACTTTAGCAAAGCGACCCAATTTAAAACCCTCCATCTTCTCAAACATCTTCAACAAAATGGGCGTAATAGGTCGATATTTGCGACCCTGAACCTTTGGGAATGGGCGCTATGTTTCCAGCATATGAACAACGGAGAACATTTGCCACCCGTATCCAGTGCCGGAAGATCACTCCATGCTTACGGGTAAGAACACCAAGTTTCTTGTAAAATAGAGGAAACATACCGATCGGGCACACACCATCAAGGTCCTCAAAACACACTCTGATAGCGCTAGATTGGAATGCTAAAGAGGTAAACGAGGCTGGGGGTTATATCCACCACGAAGGAATAACAACACGTCTCAGCTCGGCTTCCCATTGAAATAAGCCGAGAAGAGTTCCGCCTTAGCCAGGGCCTCAGCAATGATATCTCCACCAGGGCCAACAAGAGGCGGTAACGAGGCTTCAGCACCAAAGACCGAACCCTTCAGCTCACTCCACCGTCGATGTGAATGGTCAATGCTCACCAGAGACTTGTTAGAACGCTGCTTCTGACGACACTGGGTCGTCTAATGCACACCTTTAGCCTCAATTCTAGGCTCTACAGTACATGCGTCTGTCGCAACGTGCTATCATGCGAAAACCGTTAAGCCTGAAAAGCTGCTTGTGTAGCCTCAAATGCCAGTCGACACTGATGAACAATCCACGTTTGTCCGGAGGTTTCTCAAGAATTGTCCTTTTTGGGATAAAACTCCCCAAAACAGACACAGTCAAGTCGTTAAGTTTAGAGACGGGGGTCTCCACTGCAAAATATTGGGCGCCAAGAAAACTCCCTTACCGCCCCAGCAATATCATCCTCATTAGTTCTGCTGTAAACGAACAACACCCTCCTAACATCTGCCACTGGAACAACGTGACAGGGAAGTCAACTGACACTGTCATCAAGTAAGGGAAATCGCTCATGACCAAGTCGAGATAACTGCCAGCAGTATGCTTGAACCCACGAACAAGCTACCCAGAATTAGACAAGGTGCAAATATTCAACTCTGCCTCACCATGGCCATCAGTTGGCGATACAAATTCTAACCAGTCCTTGTGGTCGGAAAGAACAAACGGCGACTTGGGATCTGCACTCTGGATGGAAGCCATCGCAATCAGCAAATTGTCAAAAATGGAATCATCAGTTGCCGGACCATGATATAATGAAAACAAGTTAAAATAGTTCTGACAACCACATATCCTAACAACCATTGCCTCATGGCACACATTCATGTGCTGACTGCCGATAAGCGCAAAAGCCCCTCCTGATGTACATACTGTATATGGCCCTGCCCCGAAATCTAAGCCGAGATCCAAGGGGCCTGCGGAGAGGGAATTGAAAACCTGCCAAGCCAAGTTCCGTGTCAGTGTTCAATTTAATATAAAAGTAAACGTTGCTGAATGAAGTTAATTATATTAGGTTGTATTGCATTGCAGTTTCAAAATAAAAATCAAAGCGAAAACTATAGACCTAAAAACATTGTATTACAATCTTGTCTCTATTAAAACTGAACGTTTCGGCTCTTCAGCCATCATCAGCAATCTCAAATGGCCATCATAAGGTTCCTGTCAGCATGCTCTCATCCGTTGTATGTAGTTACTGTTGTCCACAGTATGGATCTGGGTACGTAGGGTGTACCTCGCGTACTCTTAGAGTAAGGACTTCTGAGCATGCTGGCAGGAGCTTCAGAACTGGCTCGATACTAGCCCATCCCCCAACATCATCCATTAGATCCCATTCAGAGCAGTGTAACTGTGTTGTGAAGGACGACAATTTCAAGATTTTAGCTTCAGGCAAATTCTCCTTGGATTCACGCATTTTAGAATCGCTATTCATTTTTAATCTTAAACAGAAACTCAATGACCTGCTATCGTTTAACCTACTCCAGATAGTAATTGGTTAAATTCTTATCATTTTAGGCATTTTATTATTAGTGTACAAGTTCATTCAGATTCACAGTTTACGACTGTATGCTTACAGCTGTGTAGATTTTTGTGCATTTCATTTGATTTCACATTGCTGATGATGGCCGAAGAGCCGAAACGTTCAGTTTTAACAAAGACAGTATTTCAGCAAAAATGTTTTTTAGGTTTATAGTTTCGTCTTGTTTTTTTTTTTTTTGTTGCTGAATGATGCATATGGGTGCAAACTCGAGACGCTGTGACGAGCAATAGTATAATATCAAAGTATTGCTGTTCCAAGGCACAGAATGATAGATGAGGGCTACTGATCTGAGACTTTGGAAAGTACAAAATGACTACCTACTAATCTGAAGGACAACCGATTTAAAACATTGAATGATACAACATGGGGCTGTGTACCCATTAACTGCTAATGACGGAAATATTCGTTCCCGAAAATGTATAAAAGACGCATGTGGCAGTAATGGGTTAATCTGAAACATTCGACGATGGAAAAAATCTGCTGATCTGACGCACCAAATAATATGAAGGAACTAAAGAGAGGATCGAGGCACTGCTGTATGTGATGGTTAATTAGAAAATTGAAACGAAAACGGCTTTTATTGGACAATAGCCAAGAGGCAAAATCATTATTGTTATTGTATGAAATATAATACATAAAATAATGAATCCTTGGTCATAAAATAAAATGTCGCGTTCAATATTTTTTATGTCCGAATATTGCAACCGTAAGAATAGATATGCAACGTTTGGTTGAGCCCACACTGGCTATGTGCTCATTTGAGCACACATATATATTGTAACTTATGAGTGTTATTCCGTGCCAATGTACTCTTAGTTGGTGCAGCTTAGCGGTAAATGCATTATTATACTTACCTCATTGGCCCTGAGCGTGGTCACATGGCTTATCCTCTGGGTCTCATCCAGCTCGGAAAGTTCAAGGAAATCCTGGAATATTATGATAATATCCACTGATATTTCTCTTAATTAGACGCCATTTTTTGGCTACTGTTAGTTAGTGCTTACATTTCTGGTTCTAAGAGAGTTCAAGAGAGCCCATTGCCGCTTCTTTACTATCTTTTGCGCGATATGTGCTTTTGCTCACCTCACATTTATAAACTCACTCACAAGAACGGCACTAGACTCGCTTGAGGTCTGTAGGTGACGTTTTAGGGTGCACTGCGCAGAAGAGTAGCAGACTGGTTAAGCGATGGAGCTAGCTTTTCAGTAGGCACAGACAGACAAGTGTATGTGGCGGCTCATCAGAAATAAAATAGACATCTGCTTGACTACACCCCCCCCCCCTCCCACCGTAGCAGCGCGTTAACGTTCTCGGCTCACACTCCTTGTATCGCAGGTTCGAGGACAACCCAGACATCCGAGCTCTTTTCTGATCTAGCTGTACTAACGCGTCAGTGGTGCATGGGCGTGTAGAACGGCCAAGGGGATACTTGCCTTCCACGGAGATGAGGGGGTAGGGGAGTCGCGGATCGTTGAACCTTCCATCAAAATGGCGCCATTTTTTTATTGATGACCCGTGGTCGGGTGCAGCCGCACTTACTCCATTGGGGGCAGTGGGTCTATATCGATCCCTAGCACAAACCAGTGCGTGCGGTTTTTCCAGTTGACGGTGTGGTCAAGTTGACTTTACCTTTAAATGAATGAAACTGAGGCATGTTCTTCATTTTTCTCTTACTTTTCCAATCCATTTCATGTGGGATAAGTTAATAATTGGTACATATTTAACGGAGTTTACCGAAGTTGCCTAAGACAGTAATCATGTGGCTGTCAAATTTACAGCCGGGGAGAGTATATAAAATGTCTCCTAAAACGAAACCAGCAACGTAGTTCAACGGAGTATGCGTGCACGTTCAAGCACAACGGTAGTGATTGAGGATAACACCACAAACGATTTGAAAAGCAGAGGCGGGTACCCGTAATTCTGTGGCCAGACTGCACTACCAAAATTAGGGTCGCAGGTCAGACTTCGAGAAAGATACTCAAAGGCCACGAGCGCCGAGGACCCAGTTGGAATTTTTCTGAGACCCTCTATGAAAACCAAGTTTTCGCTAAAGATATTTAACTTGGTATAGCTCATGCACATCTATAGGGTAACTATCCAGATTATTAGGACGAAATTAAGTAAGTACTTAGGGACATCAAATGTAAACAAATTGCTACACCGTTGTCGTAGCTGCCAGCATCTATGACATGTGGATTGTGCTGACATCAACTTTAGCACCCGACTTCTACGGTGATTAGTGAACGGTTCAACTTTCATCTCACTGTCAAAACTGAAATGAAGTTGTGAATCTGTTTCATCTGGCAATTGTTTAAGGGATTTGATTTAGCCGATTATCAACGGCTAGATTTGCAAATTGAGCACTGATTTTGTTGTAAAATCATGGTATATTAGCATCATTACATTAAATTTTGTCTAATGGTGTACGGCTGATTTCTAATGGGCAATATCTTGAACATTGTATTGTCATGAAGATTACCGACAAACTTAATAAATCCAAACCTAACGTGCAAAATCTAATGTCGCTAAATCTAACATCGCAAAACCTGACGAAGTCAAACCTCGCCTAATTCGCCGACTGGATGCTATATTAACATTAAATGTGTCACTGGCTAACGCACCTGTAGCCGCCTGCACGAGACGAGGGCCTCCGACCCATGAGAGATCGCATTTGGGAAGAAGATAGTCATCATCATACGTACGCTCTGCACCAGCGAAATGGTAACGAATACCTGAAAAATAAACCATTAGCAATTGCAACGTGCATCCGATTTCTTCTCATGGATGAATGAGTAATCATCCAATTGCTTCCGTTATCCTCAAAATAGTTCAATTTTCGTTCGAAATTGACGGTCGCTATTCAACTTCAACGATGCCTACTAACATTTTGAATAGTCATTTTTTAAAGTGATAATCTTCATTTGATTTCAACAAATTGACTTTGAAAGTCACTACAAACCTCTAATTAATTCCATCAATATCTTCGAGAATTTGTTTTATCACATTGACAATCTTCAGAAGTGCATAAACATATTAAACATCAGTATTACCATTCAATATGAAACATTAAGATATTTATCTATCATATATAATTCCTGACGAGTTTCTATTACTATTATAATAATTGAACAGATACAGTACATACATATGTAACGAAATTTGTTAATATCCAACAGCTAGTGAGCATAAGTGTCTAAGACAATATGTAGATACTTGAAACAGTTTTGGAACAGCAGCCGGTTTTGCATAACGTTGAATAAATTGTTTCAAATAATTAACTTTCATTTACATTGTCGACAAGCTAGCCATCAATCGATAATATTTCTCGTATTGAAACTTTTTGGAGATTGTCGCATTATTTGGACCGAAAACCTAAATTCATTTAAAGACTGTTATTAAGAATAAAAGATTGTCATTAGTTTTGAATAATGTTGAAAGGAAATGCAATACAGTTCAATCACACGTGAAAAAGGGTAATACATCAGATGACTTTCGGCGAATAACGTGAGTTATACTAACATTGACCTGTCCAATCTACAGCACCTTTGTATCGTTGGTACTTTTCCGTGTGCAATGTACCTATAGCTGTTGCGCTTTGTATTCCTTTTTGCATATGACTGGTAAATATAACCAGTATTTATGTTTGCGTTTGTTCTATTCTCTTTATTTCACCTGTAACGTTTAGAACAAAAGCCTAAACGACATCGGAGCTGGGCAACCAATTCCATTGCCTTCCGTGGCAAACTTGTTTATGAGGTAGGTGGTCCACATGAAATGTTATTAGGAACTGAATAGCTTCGCTTAGTAATGAACATTGTGGCTATGGTGATATTACTTTCGACCGCCAGCAGCAGTGCTCAGAATAACTCATCGGTTGTTTTCTAGATATATTTAAGTTAATATGCGTGAAAATCTTTCTCTGTTTGCCTCTCGGCTCTCCCACTATATCAATCATACTTCGTCCGTATCATTCAGCGTATCTGCCCGGACTAAAATCTGGTGCTTTTCAAGTACAGCAATCCGCAATTCTCTGGCTTCAATTAATTAGGCTCAAGAATTGAAGATTTGATTTCTTTGAACGAACGTACTTCATAAGAAGCCTACCTTCACAGCGGTAAGGACGTGGCCAGTTTGGACGTAGGTCAGCAATGACAGGAAGACGACCAATGGAGTTGAAATATAGGCGAAGGAGGTGCTCACAGCCCGGTAGTAGTTGCTCGTCGTTACAATGCCTATTTCAGACCTAATAATAAGTAGAAAAGACATGCCTAGTAATGAGACATTTAATTATCAAGATAGGGATTGATTGGATTGTATGACTTAGGTTTCTTGCCGCTAGCCAGACATCTTCAGTCTTATAATAAAACCAGCAAACAGTTCGTATATTGGAGTACATTGCGCAGCCCAGCCCCAGGCAGTAAACTACTCGAACTCGTCAGCCACAACCACCTGACTCGGCACGTTAATTTTTCAAGTTAGCTATACCATTCTGTTGAACTTCATGGACGGACAAATGAAAATCGGTTCTGTAAATTTTAAAATTTTTACCAACATCCCATTTTGACACTATAATGCAGGGTTTTTATAGTAAGCTATATTACTAAGTCTGTATGAATAAAAGACATAAATGACATGAAACAATACAAACTAGCCTATCAACCGACTTACAGGATGTAATCTTTTACTTCTTCTAGATTTTACGTTAGTCCTAAGTATTAGGCATCCGAATTTCAGGACTTTTACTGCTTTGATTTAAATAAACTTTACTGCATATCCAAGGCAGTGATAGTCATGCAGTACGAGTTAAACCTTTTTAGCCGCTGCGTATGTTCAAAGAGAGGAAGAGTACCTAGTAGCAGAAGGATTATTAGCGCGGCAATGTCAAGTTGCACCGCATCAAGCTTTTCTGCGGGAAGATCTCGAGTTTAATGGGAACTTATACGAGTTTTATCAGTCTCAAGTGGCAAGCGGGCTACTATGGCAAAAAATAAAGCGCCAAACATCTCCAACCCTATACGGCACAGCTGTTAGCTCAGCCACGTCGCAGAGGGCGGTTAATGAACCCACAAGATACGGTAATATTGTAGATCTGGTATTCTCCACTCCTGACTGTGAAATTGTTGACCTAGCCATCCTAGATCGGCTTGGAGACCACAACAAGATTGAATTTACGCTCAAAACTGGCAATGAATTCACCACTAAATTAATGCGAGTCGTCTTAAGCTGCCAGACTATCGACGAGCAAATTTTCAAGGAATGGCAACTGGAATAGGAACAATAATTGACTTCGAAACCCCTTTGAGAGACACCAGTGTTGAACAATTCTCACATATTTTGAATACGAGCATCATGTGTGCACCTCAATGATACATCAAAATAAACGAGTTCGTATTAGTAATGATCCCCTCTGGATGAATCTGACAGTCAAATGCTGCATTGCAAGGCGACAAGTGCGTTACAAAGCCTGGAATCGTAATCCAACAGAGGAGAACAGGTCGAGATGTAAAGAAAATAGTCAGGACCACAAAGAGGGAAAAAGAAGTTTCCGTAGTCGCTATGGTAAAACACAACCCAAAGGCATTCTATAAATATGCAAATGAAAGAAGACTCAAAAAAGAAACCATAGGTCAGCTCAAAAGACCTGGCTGTGCAATCACCAATGATCTAAGAGACAAAGCCACAATCTTGAACGACTGTTTCACCTCTGTATTTACTGCTGAAAATGTTGTGCCTGATCAACGGCTAATGAAAAAATTGGAAGCCTGTGGCATGCAGGGAGATTATTTACGATAGATCAGGGCATAGCTTAGGGGTCGGCAGCAGCGAGTACATAGGCGGAAAATAGGCCTGGTTGCAGATGATGGCGTAACGTTCTTTCTCCCTTTATCTGAGGGCACTTCTTGCTTGAAACACTCTTTGAAATCCAAGTAAATATATTACAGCTTCTGGAGTCCATTTTGGTAACTTTTTTCGTTCACGTCACGGCGTGTAAATTCGGCAGATGGTCAACGAAGGGTTCTGGAAGTGATTTTTCACGGGTAGTAGACAATTATTTCTTCTAGCTTACTGTCCTTATATGACGGAGTAGGTTTCTCTTCTTATTATTTCTCTGGTTGCGTTCCCATTTTCACAGAGCGTCGCTGTTTCTCGCAATTCTCCTCCACAGCGCCTGATCTACCACCCAATCGTCCTCCAGCTGCCTCTCCCTGTCATCTTTTCACACTCTGTCGTTCCATCGCAGTTTGGGTTGTCCGCGACTTCGTCGGCAGTTTTCTCTTCACAGGCCACAATTTCAGCACTTCAAATGAAGCAGATATATGAGTTGGTATGACTGTATCAACGGTGTCATTGCTACTCAGCGCTGACTTTCTATATATGTTGATCTGACTGGAGCTGCATTCAAATTTATTAGTGTTTAATTCAAGCTTTTACTTCTGTCTCATAATATAGAAGACCTTAGGATGAAAGCACGAATAAGGATCAGTGAAGAAAATAAAGATGCAAGTCAGAGAAGATTTCGCAACGGCCTATTTTCTTCATATATCTGCTTCATACGTTCCCTCATACAAGGCGTTACTGCGGCCACACTTAGAATTTGTTGTCCAATTCTGGTAGCCACATCTGTGTAAAGATATCGATAACATGGAAAGAGTCCAACGCAGGGCAACAAAATTGATACCTCAGCTGCGAAATAAGCCATATGAATGTCGCCTAAAAGAACTGGGTCTGATCACTCTCGAGCAAAGATGACTCAGGGGGCAACTAATAGAAACATTCAAGTATGTGAATGGCTTCAACAACGTACGTACAACGGTGCTCTTTGAAAGAGACCTCAATCATCGCTTGAGAAAGAATGGTTAAAAACTCAAGCATAAAGCTCCAAGAACGACCTTAAGTCAGCGTTCTTTCCGTATAGCATAGTCAGCATTTGGAATAATCTCCCTTGCGACGTTGTTAGTGCGGAGTCAGTCAACGCGTTTAAAAATCGTCTTGACATACATTGGGAGAGACATCCTCCACAGCTAAGAAGTCCTCCTCCAGGAGTTGCAAACTCTTAACCGCCAAATCTTCCGAGGCCTCCTTAATATGTCATCTTCTCTCTCCCGCTCCAACTACACAGTTTGACGTCTCTAAGCTCCGCATGTCAGCGGCTCTTGATCGTGCTTGCGCCCATTCATGATCGTCACTTTGGCAGGGACTCTTCTCCCTTTTTTCTCTTTTCTCCAGTCCTCTATGTCCTACTAGCATAAAGGCAAAAGCTTATAGAGGGCCGGGGCGTAAGTTCCGGTGTCTTTTTGGGAATGGACCTATTAGTTTGTCTACTGCCGCCTATCTAATCTTATCTAATCTAAAGGTATTAGGCAAGCATATCGATAATTGCGTGAATTTTTTCATGCGCAGGTACACAAGTAGATAAATAAATAAATAAATACACGAAGTGTTTTATTATAAAGGATTTAATAAGTGCTAAGTGCATAATAAGTGCATTTCTGCGTTTGTTTTAAATGCACAATTGTTCAGTCTTTACTGTGTCCGCCAGAGGTGGTATTGCAAATTCAGCGTCTAGCTATACGCAACAATATTTCTCATATACTGCAGCTGCAGCCGGCACGATCCACTTCTGTACGAAGTAAGCCGGCAGACCTCTCTTGCTAGGGCGTTTTCCGTTCAGATAAAGTGCGGTCCCAGGGAAGCTATAAATGCCACCAAAGAACTGCGGCGTTCGCCAGTAGAGTCCAAGGGTTTTGTGTAGATTACCTTAGCCGTTAGTTAGGCCTTCAGGAAGTCTGTCTTTCGTGCCCACTTTGCTTCCTTCCACATTCATACTCCTACTGATCTTACCGTTATCTGTTCTTCCTCTTCTTTCCGACTTACTGTTCCAATGCGAGTTGATCCTGTGTTGGAACACCTTCGTGCATGGGTTTCCCGTTTGTCTATAGACATACTATGTCCTTTCATTTTCCTCTCTTAGAAGAGCTTAGTACTTATTTAGAGAGGTTTAAATCTTCTTATAATACTAATACAGTAGAGTCTCCGTCTCGGTAAAAATGTGAAGTCCGTGTTTATCTTACCTCACCCCCGGCGGGAGTTTCGCGCGGCCGGCCCTTGGGCGTCAGCTTGCAACTCGAACGCGAAGTGTTGTCTTCGAATACGGGACCGTCCACTGGTTCCGTCGTCATCATGACACGTGAGAACCTTTGTATTCTGTCTTCTTTCCGTTTCTTTGTATATATAACCTTCCTCCTGCTCATGGGTATCTCTCAGTCAAATAGATTGCCTTTAGCCATGTTAAGATATGGTGCTTGATTTCACTTAGTGTTTTAATTTACTGATCTACACGGGTATTTGAGTTTTGGGGTTTAGTCATCAAGTGAAGGTATTTACTGTTTGAACCTTTCTTGGGTAGATTCGGTGATGGTTGCGTTCTTGTTGGCAGTTGAGTTCTGGGTTCACTGCATGGCATCACTGACGAGTTTGTGTAATTGCTTATATCTTCTAACAAGTATATTTAATATCAGCACATTCAGTTTAATTTCAGTAACCCTTCTAGCGTTGCTCCTGCCTTCGGTCGTTCCTGGCGGAGCCAAGACCTTATCCTCTTAATGCTGTACGTATAGCCAAGGAGAACATCAAACTATGTCAGTATCCCTGGCATTATGCGGTTAAAGCAAGTACGTGGAACTTCGCCTCATACTCTTAAGGGGGAAAGGTAAAGTCCACTTCCTTACACTGCACTCACCCATTCTTTCTCTAACTTCTCGTAAAATGACATCCAAAACTTAGAGTAGAGACTGAAGTGAGAAAAAGAGGTAGTTCAGAATATACGACCATTGTAACTTCTTTGCAACCGTGTACTCAGGAACGTCGCACGTGTTTACTTTTCGTTAAAAAATATACAGAGAAACAGGATTTTTTTAAGCAGAATGTTACGCGTACGCTTGTATGACATAAGGCCAGTACCGCTTGTATCATTCGAACGTATCATTTTCTTTCTTGCTATGCATATTTTTGAAAACTGATCATGACACCATTATTCGTTTATTATTCAATAAAACGAACGTGTGTATGGCTGTTTGATGAACTCACTTTCTACATTTCCTGATGAGGTCCGCAAAAGGATGTTCCCAGGCGTACATCTTGATGACCCTGATGGCGTTCACGATCTCGTTCATCACACGCACCCTCTCGTCCGTGCGCTTCGCCGTCTCCAGCCTCAGTTTTGAGAAGATCTTGCTCATCAAACCTAAAAATTAAAGACACGTCCTAACAATTTACTGAAAAAATGCACTCTGCTATTTACACAAAATTGCAGGGTAGTAACAGCAATTTCCAGTGATTAATGTGCTTAATCGTCTAGGTAAAGCATTGGCCAGGGAACCACTCAGTCAACTTGCCGAGTGCCTTACCTTGCAATGCAAACGGGCGGATTCGGTTTCGCTGGCTGTAGGAGAAAACAGCAGAAAAAGCCGAATAAAAATGTTGCTTCTCTTCATTACAGAAAGTAATAGAAATACAATTACTGTCATTATTCTCATTGCGCGTGCACTACCAACATGAGAGAAGGCTTGTAGCGTGACATCGGTGTACCGATAGCTTAAAGCTCTTCAAAATTGGATGTTCTTCTAGAAAAGAAGAGTGCAATCAACTAACAAGAGCTCTGCGTGTGTGGTCACGAACTGCAGCATCACCTCTGCACAAGATGGGTGGAGTGCATAGCGCCACCCGGACCTCGTCCGAAGAATCATCAATCAAAGTAAGGTATGAAGCCTACCACCATAATGGTCGATGCACACAACACTCCACCACATCTGCTCTACTTCCTTTGGCCTTCCAAGCAACCCGCGGTATGAACAAACCCAAACCCCTCGACCGCACGGTGGCTTTGCTAATTGACTTCAGCAAAGCGTTCGACACCGTTCATCCTGAGAGCCTCCTCTCCTCAGTTTCCGGCACCACACTCCACCACAATGTTGTCAGATGGCTCGCGGCTTACCTCAGGGGACGAGCAGCCTTCTGCCTCTATAACGGTTCCCGCTTCCAGTTCCAGGCTGTCAGGGGGGNGGGGGGGGGGGGGGGGGGGTTCTCAGGGCTCGGTCGTCTCGCCGTCCCTGTTCAACCTCTACGTTTTCGACTTTCCCATTCCTCGGGACCAGCTCTGCTGCCCCTCTGTAACATCTTATGCCGACGATTTCACTGTCTTGGCGTCTCATCACGATCCTCTCACCGCTGCTGCTGCTGCTCTCTCGGATTACTCTACCTCAGTCAGCAATTGGGCAGCAAACAAGGGCCTTACCATATCAACCTCTAAATCCAACTCAACTCTATGGACAACCGACACCCATCAGTCAACACTTGACCCCGGCATCATTATGAACGACTCTGCCTTGCCCCTGGAGCGCCGCCGCAAGATCCTCGGCGTTACTTTTGACACCCACTTCACCTTCACACCGCACTTCATTTCCACTGCCGCTCGACCCGCCTCAGACTGCTCAAGGCCCTGGCGGGCACTCGCTGGGGCCAGTGCAAGGTGACCCTGCTCCTCACATACAGGGCATTTGTCCGACATCTCATCACCTACGCGGCTCCAGTCTGGTATCCTGGGGCTCGCCAGTCCGCGGTGCGCAAGCTGCAGACGGTTCAAAACGCCGCTCTCCGCACTGCGTCCGGTTGCCTCCGCATGGCTTCCGTGGACCATCTCCACGCCGAGTCCAAGCTGCTGAGCATCGATCAATCCCTCGACCTCCAGTGCCGTCAATACCTTGTTTCCGCACTTCGTAGCGAACACCCAACCCACTCTGTTGTCACCACACAGGCTGGCCCCCGTCTCATTCGCCACAACTTAGCAACCAAATTCCAACCCTACATCAATACTCACTTACTGACAATATCATGCCTTCCCCAGAGTACCTCTCAGCGACTTCCTCCCTCCATCGGTCTGCCGTGCAAGCTTTACTAGACCGCCTACCCGTTAACAGGGTTTTGGGCTCTGCCCCACCGGAGATCTCACCCGATGAGGCGGTCCTCTCTCGTGCGGCCCGTTCCACTCTATTACAGTTACGCTCTGGCTTCTGCTCTGCCCTGATGTCATACCGTCATAGGAACGGACTTGCGGATTCGGACTCCTGCCCCGGACACCGCCAACCACCTGTTTGAGTGTCCCGCTCACCCTACCGCCCTCCTTCCTACTTTTCTATGGGACATCCCTCTAATTGTGACTGGCTTCTTGTGCTCCCTGCCTTCTTTTTCTTACCTTCCGCCACACGTCCGACCCCTTCCGGAGCCACCCCCTACGTAACCACAACAACAACAACAACAACATGTACACGACAGGCAATGTTTGTCAGAATGAGTGATTGCAAGACAAATTCTTTACTTGATTGATGGAACTTAATCGTTAAAAGCGATTTCGAAGTTTAAATTTTGGCTCATTGTTTTCGTTAACTACGTCTCCGGGCCCTTGAGCGTATCTCCCAAAGTTTCTTCAGTGCTGTTAATTAACATTATGCAGGTTTGGCGAAGAATCATGGCCTATATGTGCGAAATCAGCTAAAATTTTGGTATTCTTCCAGGCACTTATTCTCCAAATGAAGCCATTCTGTTTAGTTTACTTTGTCTATAGCAAGAACGTCGGTCGTACGAAGATCTCGTTGCTGAGGCGTTTGCAGCAAAAAGTGTTGTTTTCTAGAAAAAATAACATTTCGAAATTGTAGCTGGCATTCTTATGAAAACGTGATCTTCATGATCAAATCTACAAACTAGATACCGAGATCATGTACTAGTGAAGTTATATAGCTAAAAGATAGCGCTGCAACATGTCCGAAACTTGGCTGAGAATGAAGAAAAAAGGCCGTTGTGTGCTATTCAACGGGCATAGTGATTTGGAGATTTCTTGATGAAAACCCAATGAAATGACAGTTACAAAGAAGACCCATCTATCCCAATATGGCATGTCTGATATGCTTAATTCATATCAAAAATATGAACTTACAAAAAGTGGAATCAAATCCATCTCCAAAGACTATCTAAGTTTATAGTGTTAAAAAATACCTTAATATCTGATGAGGCTCCGTGTACTACCTGTCAATGACTCACTCGAAGTCCCGTTGTAACCTGTTATACCGTGCTACCCACGTTAGCAGTAGCCTTGCGTGCTGAACTATCGTACTAGAGGTGCCGGGATCAAGTGCCGAGCCAGGTGAGCGATATTTGCGGCGCTCGCTACGCTGAATTAGCTAAGTTTCTTGGTAGGTGTGCACAGCTCCTGTGGGGAGGGTAGGAGGTCGAAGGTCGTTGAAGCTTCCGTCGATAGCGCCATAGTTCTGTCGTGAACTGCAGCCGTACTTACTCCTCTTGGTCCAGTTGGCTTATATTTACAGCACGAACCAGTGCGTGTGGGCCTCCTAGTGAAGGCGGGGGTTTCGCGCGGCCGGCCCTTGGGCGTCACTTTTCAGTTATGTTTCTTAAGAAATGCTGTGCTGTGAGCGGTAGAGCTTTGATAAGCGGGACCGACACCATCATGTCATCTCTACTTTCTGTCACTACTACATTACTACACATTTCTGAGTGAGTGAATGCATTGTTTATGCCACGCTAAACATAACTACGATATTGCAAGAGAGTAGAAGGAAGTGACGTGTATTATGTCGGCAGAAGCATTCAGCCCACTCACGAGGGTGTCCCCATTCAGGTTCAACGCGCAGGGAACAGTAAATCGGGAAAGAAGAGGAAGAGAAGAAAAAGAATAATCAGTATGGTCATGAAAACGAATGAAACGTGTGCGTGAAAAAAATCCACGCTATGGAGGCCTAGTTCAGGCTATACGATCACCTACGGGGGCATCTGGGTGCGCTAGTCCTCATTACTTGCTTAACCCCATGTTCCATACTCTTCCCTCCAGAAGGGGCTATTCACTAGTTTATGGGATTTTTGTTACATTTTTCGTGTTCTTTTTTTTCTGTTGCGTTGCGAGTATATTGCAATTAACCATATATCGGCTGAAAGACGAAAGTGTCTCTTCTACTGTAAACCTCCTTGCAGAGGTAAGGGTGAGAACCTCGTGGAGCTGGGGATGGTTTCCTCTGGTGTGGATGGGTAGTGCGGTACCGAAACACTCGTGGAAGCATGGTACAAAGGCGCCCTGGCGGGCTTTTTTCCCTTTTTCGAAGGCCATTCGATGTGGGGACAAACATTATATAATATTACCGCCCTAGCATGTGCCAGTCGTGGCGTTAAGAGGAGGCGTTTTAGTCCCTTAATATTGTTTCTACCCAGTGGCGGCTCGAGCTCTATGTTAGGGAAGCCCGTCGTATGTTTTATCATTAGGTAGAAAAGTAATTTTCTATCTATGCTGAAATCAAGTCTTCTTGCATTCAGTATAGAAAATAGCTTTTCCACTTAATGGCTTGCAAAAAAAAAAAAAAAAAAAACGACGGGGCCTACCTAACAGGGCAGAAGCCGCTACTGCTACTACGTAACAAACATGTTTGTATTTTGAAGCCCTCCTCTAGCCCCCAATACAAATTTCCTTGTAGCGCCACTGCCCCTACCGATGCGAACCTACTAGGCACCATCAAATGGCGTCAATCCCGTCCCAAAAAAACGATTGGGATAAAACCAGGTTAGATTCGCATATACAGTAAACTCTCTCTATAACGGACACCTCGGGGGGAGCCTCAGAAATTTTTCGTCCGTTATAAGGAGATTTCCGGTTTAGAGAGAGATCCCTATATAACGGACGTTTCTCGCTATA
>LQNS02278101.1:4715146-4725793 GCA_001587735.2 Parhyale hawaiensis | reverse complement strand
TTTCTCTTTTTATACCGGACGATTCCGGTATATAAAGAGTCGTCCGGTAGGGCCATGAAATCCTCCGTTATATAGAGAGTCCGTTGTATAGGGTGTCCGTTATAGAGAGAGTTTACTGTACATGGTAGAATAACGTTTACGACCTCGCTTCTATGACTCCGCCCCCATTGCATGCTAGCCACTTGTGACGTCATCTGGAGACCCTAATCCGGTCGTCCGCTATAGTTTAAATTTTCGTCTTCTCATTTGATTAAGCGGTCTTTCGTTATCAAAACATATATCCAGTTCAAATAAAATGTTTCGAATTAATATATAAACTATCTATGATTAATAGTTCCTCAGTAAATGTTCTGTCAAAAAATTCACTAATACGTAACTATATTAGACTATATTATTAGACTATATATCAACTACACGACAAAATAGGAAGGGACAGTTGAAACATCTTATGGCCGAAACACGTAAATAAAGTTAGTCTGTAAATTTAAATTGGTCCCTCCAAAAAATATTCTCCTTCTATTTTTGTAATAAATGAGGGATACTAAGTTAAATTCATGTCCGAGCTTGTGCGTTGTCATCCCATGATGCGGTATAGATTGCAGATAAGACGTAAGAGAAACTCATTGGTGTAACTTTGTAAGTCCTAGAGTAGGAAATGATAATGCCATTTCATGTATAAATAATTTATTGCAAACCATAGGTGTGCTAGCCATCAGTGCTTCATTAAGTTTTGAACGTTAGACTAATATGTAGGTACCTAAATAAAGTTGCACCCTCGCTATATCACTATAGCCTACATGCAATCGTATGCAGATGCTACCCTGTACTTAACTTGTTATACGCGAAGCCAATTATTCCCCATACTGCACTCAAAATGTCGAGAACAGATGCAGCCAATTTACTATGAAAACTTGCCGATTTATTATGTTTGCGCATAGATTTCTATCTTTAAGATGTCAAAAAAGAGCCAGTTACTACTTCCCCCGTATCTTTTGGGCAATAATTGCCTTTTGTTTGCATTCCTTTATAAGCTCACGCACAAGAACGGCATTAGCCGAACTTGAGGTCTCCAGGTGACTTTTCAGAGCGAGATGTGCAGTACAGTCACAATCAGGTCAAGAGACAGGGCTACTTTTACGTTATCATGGAAACACACACACAGTCAGCCGGATTCGCAATCGTGTCAACCCGACTTCGTGGGAGCCTGCGCGTCCCGAAACCCTCTTCGAATCTTTGACTTCGATTTTACTTGAAGGGAATTAAAAAATGAAGCTTTGCCAAATTTTTTTTCTGGACACGTCTAGCACTGAGGCACCGCACGTGGAAAGAGCAAGCCGTAAAGGCATAAACATGAAAAAGACAGCAGCAAGAATATGAAAAGAGAAGGGAACAGAGCTGGAAGGACTGGAAGCTGCTACAAAGACTTAGCTGAAAGGATAAGGTACAGCCAAGGGAGTTCAGCTCAAGCTTGACTTTTTGCAACAGCAGTCGGACTAACCTGCCAGCTTGTCTTACTGTCTCATCCTAAGAGAAACGCAACACTAATAGCTGCAATACTCACTCTGCAGAGGAATGAAAAGAATAACCGCCGAAAGTCCTGCAACAGAGGCAGGTCCCAGTAAGGTCCACATGATAGCGGCTACAATGGCGAGCTGCACGTGCAAAATTAGAAACACCTGGAGTTAACCACTGTTGAATACACGGCAGTCAAGCATGACTGAATAGACTGCTTACACTTTACAGTATACAGTAGTTGCTTATCTTTTCACTGCCTGTCACACCAAATAAAAGGCGAATTATTATTTACCAGCTTTATTGTTCAGTCAGATACTAGAAGGCTTCATTAAGAACCGTCCTATCAAACTCGGAAGAATAACAAAAACATCATTCTTCATTTGCATAGTCTCACCGGAGAAACTAACTTGGCAAGAGTAAAACTTCTTTCAATAGTTTGTTTCAAGAGCCAGGTATGCAAGTTCAAAGAATCCTACCTAGCGGCATTAGTCATGAATCACGCTAAAAAAAAAAAAAAAACGATGAGAAACCATGATAGATCTGCGCCACTCTTTTGACGCAAGCGTACGCAACAGGACTGCCAACTTAAGTGGCCTACAAATACCATCATTATGAGCAATACAAACCGAGAGGTATCAATAATAGCATCTTTTAAACCCGAGAAGAGCGATAGAGATAGAGTGAGTGCAGCATGTAAACCGTTCAGTGAGTCTATTAAACCTCCTTGTTGCCACCGACCAAACACTGCCTCCTTCTCACCGTCAACCGCTGCCATTATACAACATTCAATGCTAATTACCATAAACTTTGATTTGTTAACCCCATCTTCTCAAAAGCTCTCCCTTAACGCACCTGCAGCGGACTAACCCATAGGTAGTTGACGTACATGGCGGAGATGTCGAAACGGTTGACGTCATTGGAGAGCAAGTTGACCATCTGCCCGACGGTGGTGTTGGCGAGAGCTGACTTGCTCAGCCGCAGTGACTGTTGCAAAAAGTGAAAATATCAGATCTTTCCAATCAGCACAGAATTTAGCCAAACGCTTTGTATTTTTCTTCAAAGTTCTAAAACGACAACTCTGTTTTCCACTGAGCTCATTGTGTACAATACGTGAGTAAAATCGAAAGTACGCTATATAAAATGCAATGTTTCGTCCCTGAACGGCAGATATCTTTAGGTAAGATTAAAATATACCATCCGTTAGAAGTACAAGGCAAAAGTTAGTTACGTCATGTAAAGAAGGCTTAGTACCACAAATTACAAAGAACAGCTGCACTGCCTGGGGCCGAGCGAGCTGAATATGAACTGAAATGACGCCTGGTAATGACGGTTGGTTGTGTACTGCGGCGTGATGTCACTTGTCTGGAATAGGCGTGGCTATTTCAGTTATAGGTTTATTACACGCAGACACATTTGATACAATACAAGTACTTGGTAGAGTAGTAATACGCCGTAGATTTAATAATGCATCTGCGTAGCCACTGAAAGTTTAACAAACTTTTTGGGCAACACTAAGCTAAAGCTAAGACAATTGCATGATGTATTCTTTAAAACGTTTTTTTAAAACATAATCGGAACTAGGATCTAATAAATACTCAGGAAGTTTATTGAGAAGCATAGCAATTTGAAAGACTGTAGCAAGTTTCTCAACGTCAACACGCACAATAATTGGGAGATTGAGAACAGAACGTCTCATTTCGTAATTTTGTTGGGGAATAAGGGGACTGAAATACTTTAGAAATACTTCAGGATAATTATAAAACACGAATCGATGAAATTTAAATCAGGAATAGTTGTAAACATTCTGAAACTGAAACATTTGTAAAGACGAGTACATTTCACTGCAACTCATTACAGGCATATTGTTTTCGTTACGTCTCACACGCAGTATTCGCCTAAGTATATTATTCAATATTACTTCAAGTTTGTGAATGGGACAACGTAGGGCACCGCCCCAAACGATGATATTCTGGACCAGTACTGAATGAGCCATTGAGTAGTAAACTATTTTTAATGATTCACGATCAATATAATTAGATATTGCATAGATTATGCCGAGAACCCTGCTAAGCTTGCGTCCCACGTCTTCAATATGAGATTTAAAACTCAGCCTTTCATCCAGGATCACCCCAAGCTATCTTATTTGGGGCACCCACTCTAGTAGATTATTGTTAAAGGAAACAGGTGGCAACTGTTGGTGACGACAGGGGGGAAAAAGCATTAATTTGATTTTATTCTTAGGGGTAGTTAATCTATTTTGAGTTAACTATTCAGAGAACAAATTAAAAAAAAAATTACATATCAGTTATAGCAGCTTGAAAATTACTACTATTGGTGAAGAAAACTGCGTCATCTGCACACAATACACAATTCATACCGGTGGTAGTAATATTATCAATAAAAATGTTAAATAATAACGGGCCTAAAATGTTTCCTTGGGGAACACCCGAATTAATAGGTAATATATGTGATTTGGCATCATTACAGAGTACACATTGATCCCTGTTCGACAGGGAACTATTGATCAGTGCATTTGCTGCCTTCCGAACGCCCTAACGATCAGGTTTTTTTTATAAAAGTGATTTATCTACTGTATCGAACGCCTTTCTGATATCAAGGAATAAAGATATACCAAATGTTTTATCGTGCAAGCATTTCAGAAGATCTGTTACAAGATGAAAAATTGCTAGCGTAGTATTAGATTTAGTTCGAAAGCCAAACTGCCGACCACTAATTACATTATGTAATGTAAGGAAATTTGATAGCCTAGAATGAATGGCTTTCTCTAAAATTTTATTGAGATAGATATGGGTCTATAATTAGCCACATCATTCGCACTACCTGACTTGAAGATAAGTATAACACGAGCACGTTTTGAATACATTAGGATAAATGCTGTTCTCCAGGCACAAATTGAAAATATGACAAAGAGGATCAGCAATACAATGTATAACTTTAAGATGTAATGAAGGTTGAAGAGGTTGAGGAAGTTTGAGAATCTACAATATAATAAAGACCGATGTGCATTTCTCTGACACTTTATTTGTTTGTTTATCTGTCCGTTTTGTGTCACCCTTTATGAAAACGGATAGGCAAAAGCTAGGCCAGGTTGAAGTCCATGGTTATTCTGTTGAGCTTCATTGAAAACTGATTGGTAACTAATTGACGAGGTTGTTGTTGATGGCAAACGCATCTTAATCAGCTACAGATGAAATTTAAGCAATAAAGAAGCCTTAGTGTGATTTGTACGAGTATTACCTTCTCCATACATCAAATCTATGGCAAAGTATAGGGCGATCTTGTATCTGAATGCACTTCTTGCATTCCCGACGTTGCAATCGCAGCGCTGAAGATATTTGATGCTTCTTCCATTAGCACTCTCATGCATTTTTATTCTTAGCTTCTTCCCACAGATAATTTCGTTGCATCAGTTATGCTTCTAACTTTAATTCAATGGTCGACGAAACGGCTTTCGTAAAAGAAAAATCATTGGCTCTATGTGATATCCTACCGTATCCATGACACCAAATCGAAGCTATTACTTTGAGTGTTCCTGAGCGGCCTGCAGAAAGCAGTGAATTTTCTCCATGTCAGAGAGAGAGAGAAAAAAAAAATGTTTCGATGCTCAGCAGTTGTGAAGGTGTAAACGCTCATGTCTAGGTGCTTTTAGGTTGGCAGTTGTATTAACGAAAGTATGATCAATGAAGAAGGTCATCACAAATTCTTCGCTGCTATTTTTTATATTTAACGTTAATTTCTGGTATATCTCTTCTGTTGGCTATAGCTTTGGCAATTTTCAATGATGTGACTTCCGGATATGAATAAAGGAGAGAAAATGCATGAGAAAATATTGTTATAGAGGGCGGTTCGGCTTAGTGTTGGTCCTCCAAGTGCTTGGATATACTGCTTGGTGAGAAACGGTGTGAAAGACGTACTGTCTGTCGAACGAGATGTTGAAAGCATCTGCCTATCGTCGGTAAAGTATAAAAATGAATATAATGCAACGAAACTTGAGCTGTTTAGATACGGAAAAAATTCAATACTCGTGAAGTCCACAGCATATACTACTAGTGATGGACAAAAAATGAAAAAAATGGCAGCTTTTAGTGATATAAGTGCAAGAATGCAAGGCGATGCTACCTTTGAAAAACATGTAGCTACAATTACTATTGCGGAAAGAAATGGCTTGTGTGGGTTCTACAAACTTTCTCGTTACGCGAAGTGAATGTGAAAGAAAAAAAGCTCACTGTATGGAAGTAATTACTTCTACCGATAATAGAGTACGCTTCTCCACTGTGTATGATGAGTATGAGAAAAACACTAAAGCAGCGTAAAACTATCCAAAGATCGTTCTCTGTCAAAATTCGAGGCATGCAAGAGCACGGCTACCACAAACGTCTTGACTGTCTCCACGCAGCTGCATTCAGTTCAGCAAAGACTTGAGCGCTTCAATCATATATGATTGGAAAAATCTGGAACTTATCACTGTGAACGTGAATAAATGGGTTGTCGCCAGACACTTGGAAAGAACTGGAAGAACTTGTGATATATTGTAGGCATTCCTAGCAGAGACTGGAAAAACAACAACAGCGTCACTGTACGGGGATCAAGACTATTGAACAAAATGTTGTGGTATATGCAAAAACGTCACTGATATGAAATCATAGATTAATCAAAAAGTTGCTGGATTTTCATTTAAGAAGAATACCAGACAGACAAGCGGCCAGCGGTTACGTGCACTGAGGGGGTAATTCGTTGTTCCACCACGGGAAGCCTAGTTTCTCGGGTAACTACAGCCAGATAACTTGGACATGAGGAAATTGACATGAGGAAACCCCTGTTACCTCCTCAACACATTCAAATAGGCAGAAATTGTGAAAAAAAAAAAAAAAATCGCAAGGTTCAGTCGAAAATCTCATTATTCTCAGACGAGCCCATCGTTACATTGTAGTGAGCTACTAGTTAGTAACTGTCACGTAATATGAAATTTTCGATTTACAATTAGTAAATATTTCTGGAGCCTTGGAATCAGAGTCGCTGCTATCCTCCACCGTTGTCTGTGTATGAACTAGAGCACACGATTTGCCTAATAATGCCTATAAACACGATCATTGAGCAGTGTCATTGATGACCACGGCTTGTGACTGACGGCCACATGCGCGCGCTGCAAGTGTCAGTCACAAGTTCTGTCCGTCGCGGGAGAATTCTGAATAAAAAGTTAGCCAGATGGTAAAACAAAAGTATAGCTACCACATTACGTCACTTTAATTAAAAATTAAGCAGAAAGTTCATTTATGAAACAGTCGAAGATAAGCCTGTATCTATTAGAGCTTATTTTCTGATCTTGGATAGATTCTGAATTGTTCTTACGGTACGGCATCGATTGTCATTTAATATACATGGCCGAAATTTCCTTAATACCCGCGAGTTGTGAGCTTTTTAAAAGTATAAACTGCTCTACGTTCAGCCATAGAAAACTTTCACTCTTCGGAGAGCTCAAAGACACATTAATTTTTGCAAAATTTTACGTGTCAAGGAATCTCATCACTATAATTGTAGCTAGGAGTCAACAATTGATGTTAATATCACTATTTCTTTTAAGTTTTGCTATGAAAGAAGTACACTACTGAACAGGAGTCTCGTGACGGAGAGCACGCGAAATATTAACTACAGGGTTCGCTACTGAAGAGCAACGCGGTCATACGTCCTTCCACTTCGGCAGCTGCGGTGGTCTTTCGTCTGAGAGCCGCGGCACGGAAATTGGTGCGAGACCGTGATCATCAGTGACTGACACTCTCCTCTTTGACCAAGGTCGGCTCGTCAGTCATCAGTTTTAAGTCGGCAATGAAGAGAGCAGCTCGAAAAGAGAGAAAGCGGGCGGAGCAAGTCCGACAATGACAGTCCCCACTTACCATGTGTCAGGGCCCTTACGGTATGATTCACGATTCCCATACATGAAATTAAGATGCTAAAGTAATAAATTCAAAGACGAATTGAGACTTTTCTTATATTTGATTGAGGACCGTTTAGATTGCATATTCATTTATCAGGCGTTCTAATTATTTTCTTTGACTTCAGTATTTTCTATGTATGCTCGTCTAAGCCAACGGAGAATAAAGGCACATTACCTTAGCATAGATGAGGCCGCAACTTGCAATTCTCATGTGCATACCGACGCGCTGCATGGCGAAAAAACATGGCTGGCGGCATAATTTGTAGAGCAAGTGAATCAAGACTATTGTCGAGGCAAAGACCCACGTCATCCATTGCTCATCCAGACCTGAGTGCCCAGTCAAGTTGAGTATCAACAGTCCTAGCGAGATGATCTGACCAATCCTGGAACATAATAGGCAGTGTGTTAGCAACATCACGACCAGTAGTAGGCAAGCCCACACCGTAACATTTTCTCTAAGCGGGAGAGCCACAAGGACTGGTCAACCGTAATCCGTAAGGAAACATGACTGTTATGTTTTACAGATTCCACTGCTCCTAGAATACATACAACTTCCTACCAGTTCGTTCTGATGTGTTCGTCGAGGCATAAAGGTTTTACATGGATTCAGAAATAGATATTATACAAAGTATATATGAAAAAAAGTATATTTTTCAGACGTGCATGTAACACGCAACACATAATAAATCCCTTTCGGAGAGGGTGTCACTTACCAGAGCCCGCAGTCAGTAAAGACCAAGAAACAGCCTTGCGCGAGATAGCGCGGTCCGAAGCAGCGAAGCAACGCCCAGGCGAAACTGGCTTTGGTCTTCTTGGCAGCAGCGCGGGCCTGCTCTTCCTGCCAGTACCTGCAGCGTAAAATATCAAGTGAGTCTAGTAGAGATCTCTGCTCAGCTCACACAACCGCCACTTGGACAGTCAGACGAGACCATTGCGAAGAACGATCCCAGGACAAAACGAGACAGCTCCAAGCCGTCATAATATTAAGTACCGTATTTGAATACATCGCACCTGATGCGTAGGCATCGTATCTGTCTTCTCGGAATATATCATCATACAACACAAAGTATAGTTTTTTTTTCTAGCGCTACTTCAATGGTCTCTGTTTAGGACGTTCAAATTCACCAAAAGCTGCTAGTAACACTCGGGCTCCTCACTGAACTCACCTCTTCATTTTCTCTCTAAGGACGTGAGACGCATCATTCTGTTCCACTTCGTAGAAATCATCGGTGCTGAGATCCTCAGTGCGGCCTTTCCGGAGGATCGGTAACACCCACCTGCAACACCACTTTTGTGCATAACTGTCAAACCAACGGTGAAGAATGGCTATGGTGCAACGCCACTCACGCTTGTGGTGCTAATCCCGCCGTGAGCTGTTTTTCATAGACAATCTATTCCTTTAACTATTATTATTAAAACTTTGCGCGGGGCATCATAGGACGAGACAGCCCAAATAAAGCTCAATGCAGCACCAAGACCTCCAAAGCGCTGCCAAAAAGAAGAATCCATAAAAATATCTACAGCCGACATGAAAGCCTGCAGATTGACATGACTAAACACGGATCCCGGCAAAGAATTCCATACCAATATCGTTCTAGGTATGAAACACCGACCTAACCAGCAGGAACGGAAAAGTGTAGTCAATGGCTGTCATTTTGTGAACCAATTGTGTTCTTAATAAAAGCTAATTATCGAGGGGATTTCACAACCCAATGATTGGATCGGTTGAGCGATGTTGGGCTCTACGCTCTGGCGCCGGGTCGCATCCCGCGACCTAAGGCTCAGAGCACTTTGCGAATGATGTGCGCTGTTCCGAGTAGAGCGCTCTTCTGGAGGGCTAATTATTATTATTATTATTGAATACTTTAAAGAACATGCAGAGACAATGAACTTTCCTGTCAATAAAATTAGTTTACCCAGTTATCTTGGGAACACATCCGGCAATCAGAGCCAACAAGTCTGTCAAACAGATGAATATGGCTAGCGGCAGCTGAACCCCAGAGAGAACAATACTATAACGAAGGAAGCAAAGAAGCATCGAAACATCGCCGGACTACTCCAATATCACCAAACATAGCATGAACCTGACGCAAGGCCTCATCCTAGTTACAAGCATGTGAAACCAAACGCCTAATATGCTCCATAAATATAAGCTTCTGATCAAAAGGTACACCAAGTATCTTCAGAGAGCCTGACCCCTGTAGAATAGGGACACTTATCTCGAGTGGGGAATGCCGAGACAATCAAGTTCGACACCGACTGACAATCACTGACTTAGTTTTATAAGTATTCAATTTCATACCCTATGAGGAGCATCAACCGTTGCTCCAAGACAAGTCTCTGTTTCATTGATCGTAATGTCGTCCAATGAGGAAAACATGGCTAGTGTGCATTTCAAATAACAGGAGACTCGAAAAGCGCGCGCTGTCCTGAAGAACACCCGAAACCACCATGACAGATGTGCTCTCGGAACTATTGACTAACACGCACTGCGTACGCTGACAAATAAAATCCCGAATGAGTGAGAACACTCCTCTGCCCATACCAAAAGATTCCAATTTATACAGTAGACCATTATGTTTGACTATCAAGCACCTCACTGAAGTATAACTGAACAATCCGCCCTTCAATACGCCGATTCAACGCCAACTGGACGAGATGTGACACAGATAATACAGCATAGCACCAAACCAAGTTCTTTCTAAGTGCAAATTGATCCGGTGGCAGTAGTGAAATCCTTTGAGCAAAGCGCCTCAAATTGTATACCACCAATTTTTCAAACACATTATGTAAAATTGGTGTCAAAGATATAGGTCGGTATTTGCTTACTTTTGGCGAGACAAGACCTTTAATAATGGGTGCAATCAGGTTCCAGGACATCACACGGAGCTTATGAGTCAGAATGTCAAGTTTCCTATGGATCGTATAGATCAAGGTCCATCATGAGCACAATTAATATTTACCGCTTTCAACAACGGGGTAGCTTCACACCATACGTCTATTCAGTACGACCATTATTTAAATGAAATTATTCGTCTTGTGTATGTGTGATTTAGGCTCAGTGATGGGCACTAAATACATCAAAGTATTTAAATACTAAATACTAAATACATCCGTAAAATGTAATTAAATACTAAATACTAAATACATTTTTGAAATGTATTTAAATACTAAATACT
>LQNS02278101.1:4682048-4692922 GCA_001587735.2 Parhyale hawaiensis | reverse complement strand
AAAGTATATATAACTGACACGAACAAATTCAGCTAAGGAAAAGCATAAGCGAAGTGGATTTTTCCACGATAGGAATTGTGAAAGAAAACTCCAACCCAAGATTGGGCCTCTCTCGCAGCTACGAAGAAATTGAGCTAAAACTAGAGAAATCTGAGAGCGCATACCTTCGCCAAGCTAGGCACTGGTAATAAACAAAATTCAAATCGGCTCTGAAACCATCATTTTCTTCGTATCAACTCCAAAATCTAATCATTTGCGCCTTTTGAAGATCCACTCTCAACTTTTTCAGTCATGCTGCTAACAACATCATCACAAACATAAGTCAAACATACGAACGAACCAACCGATCTGCACCAAAATTTAATCATTTATGTCTTTAAACATTACTAACAACTCTTGCAAATTTCATAAAGATCCATTCAGAACTTTCTGAGTTATTGCGCTAACTAGAACAAAATCAAGCGCATCAGTAAACACACAAACGAACTAACAGATCCTCACAAAAATTTGGTCAATTACTCTTCGTAATAAACCTAGCAACTTCTAATAAATTTCATGAAAATCTGTAAATAACTTTTTGAATTATGGTATTGACAAAAATGAGGCAGACAAACAAATGGATGAACAGATCTTCACCAAAAGTCAATCATCTATTCCTCATTACATACTCAACAATCCCTGTAAATTTCATTCAAATCCATTCATAACTTTTGAGGTATCTTGAAGACAGACAGAATAATAGACAGACAAACCCGACGAAAATATAACCTCCTTGGCGGCGGTAAATACGTAAAATAGTTGACGCCCGATAGGATCAAAAACTCATGCAAAGATACCGCCTTTCGTATACCACGCTAAAAAATGGATCACATCAAATAGTACACAGCTACTTTTCAAAGCGAAGCGAGCTTTACAAAATGCAGTATTTCGATTTTCAAACAAATATTCCAGAAACTATGCTTGTTATCGTAATTCAAGTTTTGAAATTTTATGCTATCTCATCTTGTTATTCAGTCAATGAATTTTTCCTATCTAAATCCTTAAGAGTGTGACGGGAGGACGAACTAAGGGAGCAAGCAAGCAACCAACCAACAACTGTGTATTATAAATCCGGCGAAACTTTGAGGTTTAGGTTTGATGACGTCAAGTTAACTATTTCATCAATTGCTATTTTCAATTTCTGTTTCCAAGGCAGGAGGAAATTAACCTTTGGTGCGCCTCTTCTTCAGGTAGTACAAGTCGAGGCGCCTCGCCTTCACATGTAACTACAAGGGGGGGGGGGATAGATCTTCAGGAGATACAACGTCCCGAAGGCCAAACTAAGGCTACGGTAATGTATGGGTTCCTCTGGGGTGCTACTCCCCATAACACAGGATCGGCGTGCTAACAAAGGATTCGTTCGACTGGACTCTGAAATGAAGCCTTCGAGGCTCGACTTATCCGCAACTTTAGACAGGAGATTAGGATTTGTCACTCGGAAACGCGTTTGTGTTATAGATGCAACGCGTTTACATTGAGCATGTTGAAAACTTCATTTTACGGAGCGCAATTCAAGGGTAACCGATTTAGGGTCACTGCCTGAAACTGGGTTTCACGAGTCGAAGCCAGAACATCTGCCTGAAGTTTTGAACAAGTCAAGCCTCGAAGGCTTAATTTTGGCGCCTAATCGAAACCTAATCGAAACCGGCTTAACTTACTCTCCGGTGCTTTGGTAGAAACCAGACATTTTATTCTATAGCGTCAGTTCTCAGTCACCAGAAGAATGTCAACGAGGGGAAAATTTTTGGCGTCGCAAGACAGATGACGAGAGCATTCAACGTAACACGCAAGTACAAATAATAGCAATCGCATTACTTCGACACCGAGTTAGCTATCACCAACGAAAAAAAAAAACTTACTAACCAAAATGAATGCCTAGAGAACCATCCAGCAGTTGCTAGCGGACTTGTCTTTAAATTTTTCTTCTGTTGGTACATCGCTACAAACTGTACACAGCACGGGACGTAACAGTCTGAACAGCACCGAGTCCGGCCTTCAGCGTGCACAACGATTCCACACAGTTCTTGCCTTACAACTGCGCTTGCGAGTTGCTCTACAGTGCATTGCTCTGCCCGAGCTCCAGCTACTGCAGGGCTCCAGTTCGTGGCCTTGTGGTCACAAAGGCTTCTGTTTCCACCTGACCGAAAGAGTCGGTGGTTTTTACGGTGATCTTTGCAATGGTCGGGACAAGAACCTATCTTACGCATTCCTAAAGTATAGACGTACCTCGTCTAACGCGATTCTAACGTTACGTTCCTCATATAAATTTTGTTTTATGAAATAAACCGCTATGTTATTAACCAATGAATGTAGATGTCGTTTGTATGAAATAAGCCGTAATACATAGTACTAATCTAAGAACACGTGCCGCTGATAGAGAAACATATGATATCTATCGCTTCATCATGACGCACGCACCATGTCTAACACTGGTGTACTTTGTCTAACCTTGCGTACCAAACATTCACCTCCAAAACCGGCAAGAAAGACAGCGCCGAAACCCGAAATTTTTAGCTGAAATACTTTACAAGTCAAGATTTTTGAGCTTACGTTGTCTCCCATCGATGATATTTTTGTTTGCTACTTTTGAAGACCAGATTCTCTTCACTGCACTATGCGCACGAATTTAGATCCATTTGGCGAATACTCCGACGAGGCCCAGTGGATGGCACTGGAGCAGGTGGGTGGCAGTTAGAACATCCTAGGGCTTTGGTCAAAGACTAATGTTGAGGCCATGCTATACCTCGGTATAAGAATATTAAAGACATGTTCGATTTGCCGCCAAAATTAAGCCATCGAGATTTTAGTTGATTGAAACTTCAGGCATGTGCGCTGGCTTCGACCCGATGAATTGAGCTTCAGGGGTTGACCCAAAATCTGTTACCTTTGAGATTTCCAGAAATACAATTTCACTCTTAAAATGGATACTTCAGCCGCCTCAAGGCAATCGAATTAATTTTAACACTTGCAACACGATTCAATACCAATAAAACTGTCGACATTGCTATGCACATATATGAACTCGTTTGTTGCTTGGTCCTCGCAGCAGCAGCAACCAGTGCACATGATTCAGTATACTATAATGTTCTGCATTGTGAAGTTAGTCTATGTGTACGGCGTTTTGTATTTGAGATATCTACAGTAATTCATGAAAAAACCAAACGAAACTGCAGACATTGCACTGCACAGCAGAATATGCACATAAGCACCACAGGTAATTAAATTTTAGGGCAGTTTCATAGCTGCTCCATGAATTTCAAGATTCGCATTGTCATAATACATTGCTATCAAGTATATTACTACTTGCTTTGGGCTAAATTCACATGACAGGCCATCAGCCAGTAACGTGTTGCACATAATGATACATTTCGGCGGTTGGTGGGTGGTCCCAGATACAGGAGCGGGTGATATCTTTGCCTCATATGAACTAGAATGTCTCAATATTCTTGCTCGAAAATGCAGATGACAGTGAAAAATTCTGATAACTCGCTGCTTTAGGAGATATGCTCTGACCCGCAGTATCAGAGTTCGGCGCTCAAGCGGCGGTGGTTTAGGATTCTGTATGTGGGCGGTGGCTTACATGATCCGACTGGTCTCTAGCCGCTGTGACTGTTACCCGCTGCTGCTTAAAGAAGCTTTTTGCAGCTGCATGCAGATGCGAGCTGACGTAGTCAATATCTTTCCTCACTATTCTCTCAATGTTCCTTTCGTAGCAGCTAAATTTTTATGATATTGATTACTACTTAGCTTACAGTAGGCCCATAAGTGAGCCCATTGTTGTTTTAATGATGGAGTTCTTGATGAAAATTATACTATTATTATTATTACTAGCCTCCTTGGTCAGGTATATTATTATAAATGGGACCTCCCTCAGTGCTGACATTGATAACAATTCCGTGTGTTTTAACTGCATGGTAAAGAGGTAAGCAAGTGTGACTAGCAAGTGCCTGTAAGACTGCAGCAAACTGCGCTTACTTTCATTTTGTTCAGTGCTTATGATGTTAGCAAGCAGAGGCTGAATCTATTCATGTATTTTTCCTGCCCGTGGCGTCCACTTTATGACTGGGCTCCATAACTAGTGAAATAATATTGTTTACATGTAGTTGTAGGCGTACTTGTGAAGCAATTGTGTTCTTAATAAAACATAAGTACCATTATTATTGCGTACAGTAAGGAACAACAGAGAGAAAAAAATCACCTACCCTCTAGGCAGGCATTATAGAAAAAATATGATCAGTATATGAAAAAGTTATAGTATGTAAAAAAAAAGTTTCCGGCATTCACACTAATATCATAGCAACAGTTGAAATAATTAATTTATTATCATAAAAATATGAATGAAGCATACAGTACATATACTTGATACCAGTATGCTTCATGCCTCCTTGCTAACTTGAAAGAATATGAGGAAAGCCCGAAGGCTTTCTAGAGGAAGTTAGATGACTTCCGAAAGACTCTTCACGTCAAACCGCTGTTGCCGCACTACCAGCAGGCAGCATCAGGATATAGCCCCTTGACTTAGCTATATTATTTCTGAGTAGAAGCCAATTAGCCATGGCTTGACATGGTGGACGACGCCCCAACGTGGCCCAGGATAAACGGCTCTCAGTATGAGTAATACATCGCAGGATAACAGGGTGTAAAGGAATGGGTCTCGGCCGATACTGGAGTTTCTCACATAGTGGTTCTCTAAAGAAATCACACCTTCCAAGATATAACAAACAGTCACAGCCGCGCCCTAGAGTAAAATCAATAATTTTTCTAACAATGGTAATCGACAAACCCTGAGGAAAAATTGCTGATCCATATTAATAAAACGAGTTCAGCGTGCAAACTTACAGTAATAAATTATACCAAACGTGTTAACAATGCACCTTGAAGGCATAGTCATTAGCACTAGATAAAAAGATTCTAAAAGCAAGTATCCACACTTACCCTCCCCGTCCACTTTAGTCCTTCCAATGTTCAACATAGCTAGGACAATAAGCAGCTAAACAGACTCTAAAGTAAATAGCTAAATGTATTAACAGTTTGCGAAACAGTCACTAGTTTAAATTGTAAACTTTCACGATCTTGCATCAGTCTCTTAAAAGAAGTACAGCTACGTGCAAAAATTTACTAACAATTACAAGTATATAAACTATACTGTGAGGTGGGAAATCCAAGCTGGCGATTACTAGCAAGAAAACTTGCAGACTTGAAGAAAATAGTTTAAAATACGACAGGCTCTTAGCAGTCAGCCGTAGGTGTGTCGTCAATGTCTTCACTACAGAGACTAAGCTGTTGCCAGACGAAGGGCCTGAAGAAACTGCGGGACAATTGTTGAATACATCTACCATACACGACGATTCGCAGTCAGTCAGTGTTACACAAATAATGAAAAAAAAAATATATATATATATATATAATAATCACACTTTATAACCTATCAAGAAATTGGCATTCGTCAGCATCAATGCATGCCCATGAATGCTGTATATCTGAACCACATTGGATCAGATTCGGAATCATAAACATAAGATTAGAAAAGAGCACATGCAGTGACTCTTCAACACTCGGCATCATGTGCTGTCGATTTATGAGAAAGTAAATTGTAAATTTGTAAAGCATTACATGTCAGTACTTCATCTTTCCGCGACAATCAGATGTTAGTAAGTCTCATTAATCATGTGGGCGAGCCCTTTCCCTCGCACGCAGGCCGTTATCAGGCGGCCTGACTGGCACACTAAGGTCCTCAGGGCTCGAGGGAGACTCCACACTGACAGGACTGAGCTCCGGACTGCCAGTGCTGCTCTCCGAAGGCCGGTCACTTGACTGCTGGCGAGGGCAGCTCTTCTTGTAAGCTTCCTTAGCTAAATGCCGTAAGTGCGAGGCCGTGGCGGCGCCAGTCTCCTGTACTAATTCCGAGAACAGGGAGTGCTTGTGTTGCAGCAACTCGTGTGGGGCAGCGAATTCCTGAAAAAAAAAAACGTTTTCAACGCATCACTCAAAGCTTATGTAAAATGAAATCGTTTGAAATTCCCACACTCATATGGGTGAATGCCCGCAGAGTACAGAGTACATTAGAACTGTAGAAGCTATGCAAGACATGCTAGTCTGTTACTGTCAATTTCCCTGTCGGACCCAACCCCTTCTCGTGCGGAGAGAGGCATCAGTGGTGGCGCCATGCATGGGTCATGAGGGGCTAGAATTACAGTACTTACAATATTTAGCCAATGCCCTCAGTGTAGTTACCATTTAGTCATTATACATGTTTTTAAAGGCATAATGTGAAGCCCTGCCCTTCCACATTTTACTACAGGCCCTTTTTAGCCCTCATGTAAATTTAATGGCACCGCCACGGAGCGGTATACTGCATCAGTGATGGATCCAACTAGGAGTCGGTGAAGGGAGAAAACGCTTCAAAAATTAATCATATCTAAAAGTCACGTAATTGACTTCTATTTCAGAAATCAGAAAGAGCTAATCCGCTGAGAATTCAATTGCTAGGATGACAAGAATTACCAACGAGGTCACAATCCTTATTGAAACCAGACGTTTCGGATAATGAAAATATCCATTATACGTGATTTCTGAAAGTACCAAGAGTTAGTATCATAAAATGTGTTCATCAACAACAGGAATCAAAACTAGCTGGAAAAACCATTTGAAACATCTAGGTATACTATAATTCTGCTTCAGGCTCCATCCGTCCGTCCATGTGTCTGTACGTTACACTTTTCAGTATTATATAGCGAAAGCTTCAACTAGCTTGCAGGAAGCTCGGATTTTCGCGGGAAAGAATTTCAACCATAGCTGTCTTCTTTCGCTCGCTTTTGTAGAAATTTTCAGTCAGTTTCGAAACAAGAACATGAAGTTCATTTTGCACATATCATACATACCGTACCGATTTTCATATCTTGTGATAGTCACTTTGCTGGGGTCCCATGACGATCCAAATATGTGAAAATTCTTGAGGAGAACATAGTGCAAAGCGAGCTGTTCCGGAATGCATCATTGTGAAGCATTTTTGAAGTGAAAGCGCAATGCTTAAAGAAATCACATAATCTGAGAGAAAAAGAGCTTTCGGTGACACGAATCAATTATTGAAAGATGGGCCGAGGGTTGTATTTTGTGGGAAAGCTATCGCACATAAAGTGTAAAGCAGCCACGGGTCCCGTAAGAGAATTGAAATTATTAAATACACGAATGAAAAATGAAATGTTGAACATGTGAAAGTCAAAATAATATCATTAGACAATGAGAAACATAGGTTCGCGAATGCGTGTAAATATAAAAAAGCAGTGAGAAAAGTACCACCGATGAGTGAGATTGTTATAATTGTTTTTATTTCTCTAGTATGTTAAACAAGGGCGAATATATTGCAGGTAAAACATCTACGAGGTCCACCGGCGATATAAAGTCTAGATATGTTGCGTGTGGGGCAACTTAAGATGGACTTGCTACGACTTGGCATACACGGTCTACGTTAAGCCCTCTGCGTACGAGTCGGAACACAGAAATGCTTCACGTTCTTGGCACAGATGTGTCTATGCGCGTGATAACTATTGAATCTATTAAGACACACCGATTTCAAATATGTACAGTTGTGAATTGAAACTCAATAGCAAATCAAAGAAAGAGTCTAAACTGAGCAAGTGGCCCTCGCTGTAGCGGAATAGCTACCGCGGCTCAGAGTTTAAGCAGTTTTTCAATACAATAATATTAGACAAGTTGAAGCTGCATACAGAGAAGCGTAATGGGAATGACAGGGAGAAATGTTCCCATGTTTCTACTCTCATGTGCAGCAGACTTCAGGTTAGACGCAGTTCGTAAGGATTAAGGCACAGGCGCTATTTATAGGGTTGGTTAGGTTAGGTTGAGCAGCTCCTTTAGGTCGAACTAAAGTGAGCTATAATAGCATAGGTTACGATTGTTTCAATTTAAAAAGTTAGAATATTAACCAAGAGTGGAATTTTCACGGGTCCCGCTAGTTAGTTAATTACTTACGGAATTAACGAGAGCTTCACAGTTGACGCAACAAGCAGCTCCACTAAAGTTTTAAAATTTGCGAGAATTCTATTTTTCATTGAGCCTTGCGTATAATTTTTCGAAACACAGTACTGAATTGGTTTTCGTAAATAATTAGGTTTGGTAGGTTTATTACACACAGACACATTTTATATTACATACAAGTATTTGGTAAAGTAGTAATGCATTATAGAATAATGCATCTGTGTAGCCACTGAAAGTTTAACAAACTTTTTGGGCAACATAAAACAAAAACTAATAAAATTGCATGACGTATTCTTTAAAATGTTTTTTTTAAACATTATCAGAAATGGGATCTAATAAATACGCAGGAAGTTTATTGAGAAGAGTTGCAATTTGAAATAATACTGTAACGCGTTTCTCAACGTCAACACGCACAGTTGGGAGATTGAGAACAGTACATCTCAGTTCGTAATTTTGTGAGTACTATAATCCAATTGCTCTGGGTCGTTTACAGTGGCTCTATAGCAACCGAGGTTCATAAGTGACGAATTTTAACCACAAGCAAGAATGCAAAATTAATTTATCACTCCTATTGAAAAAAAAAGAAAATTGAGGCCAGGAGTCCAACCCCGCGAGTCGTCCTCCGTGAGTATCAGCAAATAAGCACCTCCTATTTCTTAACCCTTTTTCTACAAAAACTCCGTTCTTGCTATGCTGTTCTAAAAGAAGCTCATAGAAGAAACTATCATTGTAGTCACTTGAGCTCACCTACAGTTTAGTTCAGTCGTAAATAAAATACTATCACAGACTTCAGATGGATTGTTAAATATATTGTCCAAATTTCGAGAGAAAGAAATAACGCACTGGTTTTAATAATCAAAATTTTGATTCGGCATCTGACGATGCCGTCAGTACCGAAAGGGTTAACATTGCACTAGCATGCGTAACATTCGTTGTAATTTTCTTTGACTAAAAAAATATCTCCAAGTCCAGAACGTTGTTTAAAGAAAGGAAAAATTAAGAAGCATTAGCCTACTTAGCTGACTGACAGCATGCTTTTTAGTAAACATTCTCCAAACTCTACACCATCAGCTTTTTTTTACTAATTCAACAACACACAATATACCATAGACCATACACACACACAAACATCAAGCTCATGCTCATAAATGCTGATGATCGATCAGCACGAATTATCTTTGGTTAACTCCTGCAGTCTTCTGGGGGCAGGCGGCTAGAGCCTGCAATAGGTGGTGTCTCTCTCAGAGAATTTTCGTAAAGAAACTAACAAAACTAATGCAGAACAAAATAGGGAAATGGTTCAGAAAATGGGCTCAGAACCAACATTCATCAGAAAATATTTTATTTCAAAACGCTTTGTTTGATATATCGATTCTTAACCCTATGTGCTCCAAGGTGAGACAAAACTGTACCGCCCCATCGTTTTTCGTTCACTGTTCAACGCTCACTGATTTTCAGTGCCCATACTTCAGTGACTTTTCCTAATTTCTCATGAATAACAATCAAATTCTAATATACCTGCTTTTTTTCAGCCAAAAATTTTGATAGGGAGTAAATATAAATATTTAAAAAAAAAATAGGTGAAGACATCTCCGTCAATGTTCGCTTCTGGTCCTACGTCAAGCAGCAGCTATGTATTGTTAGTCGTCACTAGCAAGCAAGGATTAAGGTACACACACACACACACACTCGCTCCTCACTATTTGAATGGTGTCCATTCGTTAATTTCTTTACGAAAGAGAACTGCTATTGAACTAACTCGCCGTTATAGATGAAGCATAACTGAAGTCCTAGTTTGATGTATGATTGATTAGCCTAAATATACCAGAAAGAAGAGTAGGCTTAATTGAAGTCTGACCCATTCTAACTGTTCTCTGCTGCAATTATTATCAATGCAGTACCACTGTGCAGTTATCTGTAGCTTCTGCAGCTACAGTGAAATTGCGACAACTGCTGAAGATGTGCTGCCGGAGCAGTCACCTTGTACTCTCCGGTGAAATTTTCCTATATTAAAATTTATTTGACATTAAAACTACTCTTAGGAATTACTTTTTAATTAAATGAGGAAAAGAATGGTTCAATGAATGACTTAGAGACTCAGAAGAAAAATAACTCGCGTATTAATGATGTTATAAGCATTTATAGTGGGCGGTACAAATTTGTCTCGCCTTGGTGCTCAAGTGGTTGGAAAAATTGGTAACGGATAGGGTTAAAGCATGTTCAGAATCATTTACCGGGGAGGGGGCATAGTGTGCTAAATTCCTGAGATGGCACAAATGCCCCGAAAGAGCCCCTTCTCCCCTCTCTAGAGCGACTCACGTTACGACAAAAATGTAAATCCTCACTCAATTTCAATGGCTTCAGAGGCGTATATAACAGACGTGCTCTGGAAATGAGTCAATGTTGCGACGAAAATGTCTTCTATTTAAAGCTGCAACAAGCAGTTCTAGTATAAAGATTTTCTCTCAAATCCGTGCTGCATGTCACAGCGGACGCAAAAAAAAAAAAAAACTTTCTTGCTACAAGTTATTAATCAAAATCGAGTCTCGATTAACGATATCAGTTGAAATGATTTCAATACGGTATCTTGGGAGCATTGTAGCGATTTGATCTGCACCGTAACTGGTTACAAAATTGTGGGACTTTTGTGGGAATAAGGGCAGCTACACGCCTCTGCATTTGCAAACTATCGTATAAATATGAGAAAATGTACCTTGAAGTAGCCATTACTGAGCACCATGACCCTGGTGCTGTCCATGATGGTGTGCAGCCTGTGAGCGACTGTGAGTACCGTGCACGACACGAACTTCTCACGTATGGTGCGCTGGATCAGCTCGTCC
>LQNS02278101.1:4613580-4626932 GCA_001587735.2 Parhyale hawaiensis | reverse complement strand
TTGGTCGCAAACTGCGGCACCACAGAAGACACCCAGCAGAGTGACTCCACACACGTGGGGTGACGTGAGCAACGTCACCTGGACTTCTTCCGAAGACTCTCAAGGTAACTCAAGGTAGGGTAACATAAGGTTAGATTATTCATCTGCTGCTTGAACAGTATTGGATGCCCAAAATATTCCTAATTTAAAAAGTGTGAAGACATTTTTCACATTATAGGTACGGCCAGTGCAACTATTCAGGCTATAAGATAGCTGTCAGGAAGAAAAAGGTGCAATAACTGCAAATGGTATAAGTAATTAACTACACAGAGAACACGTGCGTTCTTCTTTCCTTAACATAAAGAACGCACTTGAGTTTGCTCTGCAACTATCTTTGTTATAAACTTCCACTATACTGCCATTTTTACCCATTACGCATACGTTTTTAGTACTCCTGTATTTTAGGAATAAATTAGAAGTCAATCATTTACACTACGACCCTTAAAGAAGGTGTACCATTGATTTAGCTTGCTTCTAGCATGTTTAGAGCAATTAAATCGATTATGTTGGATTTAAATGCTCGAACAGAGAGAAATTGGTCAAACTTGGTTTAAATCAGTGATTATTTCAATCAAGAGAATAAAATCGTGTCTTAAATTGCTACTAAATTAGCCTCATTTATATCAATCAACCCTGGTATTTTCAGCTCTGTGATGCATAAACATTTTGATTTCGGCCCTCATACCAACGTCGCAGTTCGAGGACATAGTGTCTGTGAGTGCTCAAGTGATATTGGAATGAAATTCGCAATACGATACTGCATTACGAATGTTGTATTCTAACCCAATTTAGCGACCCCCATCCTCCCCACCGTCTCATAGCTAATCCAGCACCCTGAAACAGAGGGTCCCATCTTGCCCCCTCCCGTAATAGTTCCACCACTGTTTCGTTTCTTACGAATAGCATGTGAAAGACTCGGCATAAGTGGTTAATAGACATGTCTATGTGGAGTCCAATATGCTGGTGTACACGTTACTGCCTGCAGCTGGCAAAGTTCCAAAATAAACGTAGAAGGAATTGACAGAAACAGCGGCTTTGATGTTCCGGTGCCGACTAATCAAACAGTCCGATCCAACCATCCTGTGCAACAATTAGAATATTATTTTTATTCGGTGTATTCCACCGTTTTGCTTGACAGTGTATGCACTTCTCAGGCATATGTATGCCTCGCTTAGTCTCAATACGCACCGAGGAAATAATTGCTTCGTAAGATTGCATTTTACCTTCGTTTGTCTTCAGCGGAGCTTCAGGCTGCAGCTTGCTGAATTCAAGGACTCGTTCTACAGAAGTCATTTGGTACTCCACCTCAGAAGACAGCCGCACGCCCCACTGAAACATTGCTGACAGGGTCATAGCTGAGGATATCGCCAGGCCCACTTCACCACCCAGTGAATCTGAAATACCGAAGTGATGATCGACGATTAATAATACGATGCAATATGCCTAGTTTTCTCAAACCCGTGCTAGGTGTTATGATGACTTATCTATGAGTTACTTATACACAAGTAAAAGAGACAATGAAAAGCTCTTGAATGCAACATTGTGCTACTCAGTGCATGCTTTCGTGATTAATAGACGTAGCACATGAGGATACCGACTTGAAAGAGAAGGCGACCTCCCTGTTATTCGACGCTGAATCGCAGTGGAAAAAAGTGCATACCATTTAAAAAGTGGAAAGATAACGAGCAATCAGACTGCAGCCGACCACACGTCGCTAAGAACTATGGAGCATTTATCGGAAGTTTTTCAAAGACCCTCCTCCCGCTACCCTGAGGTAAGTTAGCACCCCGTGCCAGACAAGTTTGCTGATTCAGCGGGCCGAGCGCCATATCTTTACAAAGATCGCTCACTTGGCTTATGGATCGTTCCAGGGACACTCAGCACAATTATTGTGCGTCACGCAAGGTCTGCTGCTACTGCGGGCTAGTTAAGCCTTGCAATGCAGTTAGTAACAAACGGTTAAGAAAAGCAAGTACATAGCTACGTGATTTCAAAATTCAGTGGAACTGGCACCTAATCAACAAGAAAATAAAAAATGCCGGATCTCTTTAATTCGTAATAATAACTTTAAATGCTTACAGAGGCTAATCTGCAATGTTACTCTTATGCTGTGGTCAAAAATATATTGTATAATATACAGCCTACATCAGAAAAAGAGGCACGCCACATTCCACGCCACAAGACAATAGCAGCTGGAGAGCAAGGAAATAACTAGGATCTAAGTGTAAGCTATAGTAGGTTCTGCGTAAATTCCACAGCTGGACCGTTGTACTGCGCACGCAGTTAGATGTTTCCGAAGCACTTCTAATGAAAGAGCGCAATATAATTAGCGCCGTTTCAAGTTCTTTTCGATTGCGACCAAGTCCGAGGATATTCAGTATTAAGAGATCTAACTCTGCCACGATATTAAAATAGAAGAGAAAATCCAGTAATTGTGCTCATATTCTTCATCATCAAAATATGAACAAAGGGAGTAAGTTACCAGTTACATAGCTCCACAACTGCGAAAACGCTCACATGTGGTGAAAGACAACCTACTTTGGACAATATTCAGGCACAGAATTTTGCTCGATACACCAGGTGTGAGGTAGATGTTACGCTGTCACAAACAATTTTTTACTGCAATGACCAAAGTCATATGTAAGTAGGAGACGTACATGAGCAACACAGTTTAACAAGACTTCAGCAGTTAATCCATCACCTACCGCTGTAATCTAGGAAGCTGTAGGTGACGACGGTAACGAAGAGGAAGGACAGCCAGTCAAGTTGCACAGCGAACCAGCGATTGGAGCAGCAGAGGAGGAACCAGGCCGACGAGTGCACGTCCTGTTCAACATACTGCATAATCACACTTCTATAATAATTTCTGGCCTTGCTTTTATGGATATTTGTTGGGCTATTTGTATAGGATATTACTAAGCATGGGGTAAGAGTAGGCGAAAGACGTCTACCGGCTGTGCATGTTTATGCGACGCGGGTGGAACTGAATAGCAAACAACTACGACAATACGATAAGATTTGGCGGTTCACCATCATAATCATTAGATGTCTATAAAATTTCTACTGCAGAAAATATTAAATTGTAACGATGATACCAATGTCACCTATACTTACTACCTTACCATCGTCAAGGAGGCTATAATTTTGCCAGTGTGTGTTCTTAGCAAAATAACGCTGACAGTTAAGGACGAACTTGGGCTTTACTCAGGAAGTAATAATTGCGGGAGCAACAGAAAAGCATACGAGGAAAAAGAAAGAGCAGGATCCGCATCACAGCGGACGACCAAGTGTCGGGAAGTTTGACTGCTGTTTTATGCTTTTATCGTTGATATTACCATTTACCCCTCTCAATCTAGACGTTCTATTGTTGTAGTTGAATATAATTCTGCATTGTAGCCACTGTTTTAAGCGCATCATTAATAGGCACATGATTTTGTTCACATAATCCAGATAAGCCCGTCGTGCTGCTGAATGAAACAGTTTACTTAATACATAACTTGAGTGGAAAGAATTGCAGCAAACATATTGTAAAATTTAATTCATATTTATCTCTCTATTGTATGGTAAATTCAATTACAGACTGTGATTTTCAGATATGATGCGGTGTTGTGTATCGAACTGTTTAAATAATGAGAGCAGGAAGTTATGACAGAACCTACAATTTTTACCACGTTTACGGTACAAACGGATATAGTCTACAGGGCTCTGACATGCGTGCTGTCGAAGTCCCATAAGGATACAAATGTTATGAGTGAAGCAATCTGTTGAATGGTGATTGCTACCACAGGAATTCAAATTACTACAGTGGTTACAGCACAAAAAGATACAAGCACTATCGCTCTGACCTGTATGCTGTCGAAGTCCCGCACGAAGGAGTCCTGGGCCTGGAAGGCGCGGATGGTGGTGAGGCCGTGCAGGGAGGTGCTCAGGTGCGAGAACACCGGACTGCGGGCTGTGGGTTGTCACACAAGAGTTCACTAGCATCAATAATGACCGTACATATAATTAGAACAGTAATGTCAGCAAACTGAGGTGAACAAGGTGTGATAAAAAACAATTAGCTTGCCTTTTAGATTAGATATGTGACACTAGACGGACCAAGAGGCCCATTCCTAGAGAGCCACCGGGACTTACGTCCCTACCCTCTCTGAGCTATTGCCATTGTAACAGCAGAATATAGCTACACTAGTGTGGCCGCGCTGTCATAAAATGACAGCGAATAATTTGTGTTGATCCTTCTTCATTAATCATGCTTTCCTTCATACAATTGCCAACTTTAAAAATCATCCAGATGAAGGTTCACGGCATCCTAATTACCATAATTGCTGAGCATCAAGACTCTTATTTTTTGACATGAAAATAATGCATTACTTTTGCAGTCAGTTCAGCAACACTGAAAAGAATTGATTCAATTTGGTATCATAGATACCCTAGTGTGTCACATTTGTCGGATAGTCTTTTGGTTATTGAAAGATGTTTCGTCGACAATTGCATCAATTAGCTGATGCAACAAAATCATCTGTTGGAAGAAACTACGAATCAAGATGCATATGAGAGTGCCAATGGAAACTTCAGATGCCTTCAATGCTGAGATTTCAACTCCGGCAATGCAAGAAGTGCATTTAGACTTGAGGCCGCCCGATACTTTGCCAGAGATTCGATGTGTGGAGAAGGTAATACTCGCACGAATCAGACTAAGCCTGAAATATCTTCATTTTAGAATTTCAACAGTCCCTAATTAAGATACGTTTGCCATGCTCTACAACCCGACCTATTTTCTACCTTAGTTTTCAACGGAGCTTGAGAAGACCTGGGCTAATTTCCGCCTATTTGTTTTGTTAAAGCGTGACAGAAAATGGATAAACCGATAAACAAACAGATAAATACACATCGGTCTTTATTATATTGTAGATAACTGACGAAAAAATCAGAAAAAAGGAGGGGGGGGGGGTTCCAGCCGCATAGACGATATGACAAGCACATTTTTTGGACGAAGATCTTTGGAGCTTAGAGACGTCCAGTTCATTAGGGCGGAGGAGAGAAAATTTTGGATTCAGGTGGCGGCTGACGTTTTAGCCGCTAAGAGTTTGTGACTCCACAAGGAGGTGTTCTTAACTTTGGATGGTGTCTCTCCCAATGTCTGTCAAGATGATTTTTAAACGCGTTGACTGACTCCGCACTAACAATATCGGCAGGGAGTCTATTCCAAATGCTGACTAGGAAATACGGAAACAATTGCTGACTTAAGGTTGTTCTTCGAGCTTTATGCTTGAGATCATTGAGGTCTCTTTCAAAGAGCCTCGTTGCCGGTACGTTGTTGAAGCCATTCAAATACTTGAATCTTTCTATAAGTTGCCCTCTGAGTCGTCTTTGCCTGAGAGAGATCAAACCCAGTTCTTTCAGGCGACATTCATAAGGCTTATTTCGCAGCTGAAGTATCAATTTCGTTGCTCTGCGTTGGATTTTTTCCTTGTTGTCGATATATTTGCACAAATGAGGCGACCAGAATGGAACAGCAAATTTCAACTATGGGTGCACTACCGCCTTGTACCAGGGAATGAAGATGTCTCTGGAATTATATTCGAAAGTCCTCGTAATGAATCCCAGTACTCTGCTTGCCATTTGCGCACACCTTTCAACTTGCTGACTGTGTTCTAGTTTGTTTGTAATAGTTATTCCCAAGTCACGTTCTTGGGTGACAGCTGAAAATTCTGTCCCGTTCATTTTCAATCGGTTTGAGTAGCACTCCAACCCAATATACATACCGAAAATTTGTCGATATTGAAGCTCATCTGCCACGTTGTGCTCCATTCCATGAGGTGGTCAAGGTCTTGTTGGAGCTCAGCTCATTTCCTTGCAGGATGACATAGTGTAGCATAATCCGAAGATTTACCGATTTTACTACGGATATCGAAATCGAGATCATTGATGTAAATAATATAATTATGAAGAGAAGTGGGCCAAGAACGCAACCTTATGAGAGAACTTCCCTAATTACGTTAGCTACGCTTTTGAAACACAGCGGCTAAACACTCACTGATGCCCTCGAGGCGCTTGATATCTCTTGCAGAACCAATGTAAAACTTGCGAATATACCACAATATGACTGCCAAGACAGTGATGGGCAGCAGCAGGTAGGGCTTCACGCTCGCGACCACAGCAATGACGCCCATAACGGTAAGAGTAATCTGTCGGCAACAATAACAATCATGGTAAACGAGAAATCTTGAAATATTCACGTTGCTGAGCTCGCATAACGATCCATATATGGGAAAATTCGTATCCAAAATACGGTGCAGCGAGCTGTTCTAAACTGTTTCATTCTAAAGCATTTTTGAAGTGAAAGCGCAATGTTAAAAAAAATCACGTAAGCTGATAGAAATGGGGCTTTTGGCGACGTGATTCAATTATTGAAAAGGGGGCTGAGTCTGCTGTATCTTTATTTTATGGGAAAGCTATCGCACATATACGGTACAGTAAAAAGTAGCAACGGGTCCCGCTATTGAATTACAATCATCAAATTTTTGTATGAAAAATGTAAATGTTGAGAAAAATGTGAAAGCTTCAATAATAATATCTTCAGACAATTTGAAACAAAGGTTAGCGAAGGTGTGTAAATATAGAAGAGAGCAACGAAAAGAGTACTTTTGATGAGTGAGATAGCTACGTTAGTTGTTATGCTGTCTATATGTCTACATCATGAAATACTAGGGCACTCTGGGAGCGCATACCTCCGCCAAGCGAGGCAACGGTAGCAAAAAATTCAAATTGGCTCTGAAATCATAATTTTCTTTGTATAAACTTCAAATCCTAATCATTTGTGCCTTTTGATAGTAATAACGGCTTGTGCAATTTTGTTGAAGATTCGTTCATAACTATTTGAGTTATACTGCTAACAAACATTAGGACAAACATGAGTCAAACATACAAACGAACAAACCGATCTGCACCAAAATTTGATCATTTATGTCTTTTAACATTACTAACAACCCCAATAAATTTCATAAAGATCCATTCATTACTTTGTGAATTATTATACTAACAAGCATAGAATTAATAACAGTGACAAACGAACAAACGGATCATTACAAAAATTTGGTAATTTACTATTGGTTATGTACCTAACAGCTCACGTTAATTTCATAAAAATCCATCCATAACTTTTCGAGTTATGGCATTGAGAAAAATGAGCCAGACAAACAAACAAACAAACGGATGGATATATCTTCACCAAAACACGATAACCGATAACATAACATCTGCGAGGTCCGCCGGTGATATTGTCTGGCATACACGGGGCCCCCTCACGTTAGGCCCTCTGCGTATGAGTCTAAATATGGAAGCGCTTCACGTTCTTGGAATGCATATTTATGTGCGGGTGACAAGGGCTAAATCTATTGAGATACATCAATTTGAATTAGCAATGTATAATTGCGAATTGAAACTCAATAGAAATTCACAGAGAGATTCGAAACTGAGCAAGTGGCCCTCACTGTACGGAATAGATACCAAGGCTAGGAGTTTAACCGGTTTTTAAAAGCAATAAACGTTAGGCAAGCCGAAATTGCATACACTGCAGCGTAATGGGAAGGATAGGGAGAAACGCTCTATGTTTCGACCCCCGTATTGAGCAAACTTGAGGTAAAACGCAGTTCGTAAGGATTAAGAGACAGGAGCTATTTATGAGGTTGGTTAGGTTAGGTTGAGGATCTGTATTAGGCCAAATAAAAGTGAGTTATAGTAGCGTAGGTTAGGACTGCTTCTTCTCAGACTGTGAGAACATTTAACCAATCGAATTATTTCTGCGGGTCCCGCTAGTCATTAATAATGACGTTCAAGTAAGATATATCAGCTTTTATTTTAACAACAAGTTTACTTTGCTTTTCTACCACTCTAAAATATGTCTTTGCTATTGCACTAAGTTTATTTAAGACTATTCTCGAGTAAAAACAAGTTACTGCCCGAGTGACAANGTAAGATGCCGAAACGTCGACGTAGATTTTAAATTTTTTGTCACTCGGGCAGTAACTTGTTTTTACTCGAGAATAGTCTTAAATAAACTTAGTGCAATAGCAAAGACATATTTTAGAGTGGTAGAAAAGCAAAGTAAACTTGTTGTTATAATAATGACGTTGTTGTGCCCCACTATAGTTCGAGAACGAGTGAAAATCAATTCCGTTAATTATTGTCGGCTTTTGAGTGAATTAGTTAGTTACAGTCTGTGGTTTAAACCTCCGTTCTCGCACGAAGACGGTGTCGCAGACAAAGAGCAAAGCATATCGATAGAAACGTGGAACCATTCCACGAGGGTGTGTTCCAGCACAAAAACAACGGGTATGGGAACAGCAAGTTGGGAAAGAAGAGGAAGAACAGAAGAAATTAAAATCAGTAGAAATATAAACTGGGAAGAAAGCAATAAAAGTGGGCACGTAACATAAACGTCACAAAGGCCTAGATAAAGCAGTGATTCCCTGACTTCAGTTTACTACGCACCTTCAGGGAAAATGAATTGAAACACGCGGACCCTTTAAATTAAAGTGGCATTAACTTCGTAGATTATGCAGGGAATGACAATGGTATATTTTTGTAGATATTTGGTTCGTCAAGCGCGAAGTCATTAAGTTATTACAATAGAGTCTAAATTTAACACCACACGCGAAAAATAAAATTACTCACGTGGTATCTCTGCTAATCTAATACAGTGAATTGTCACATACAACTCTCATGATTCTATTTTGAACTTTCCTCAAATGACCATTTGCATTCAACTGAAGTAATTTTATTCTACAATCATCGTTATTCGGAAAAACATCTAGCGTTTTCTATGATGAAAGATATTACCTAAAAGTGAGTCGTAGTGTATAAAACGCACAATATTGTAATATAGTTTATGACTCTCGAGGGCAAAAAATAAAGCCTAATAAAACTTGGAGCTTCTCGAAAACGACAAATAAAACCTTAACTTCTTCAACTACCATAACTGAAAAATATATCCATCACGATGTTTTCGGGCAGATTCACAACAAAAATATAAGTAAAAGGTCCACACTTTTCACAAGAGCAGTAAAGTACGCTAAAAAACAAAGGAAAACAATTTAACACTGAATTTTAGAATGCACATACATTGAGCTACTCACCAACAATAATAGTAAAAGTGCATGCTATTTCTTACCTCCAGAAAATTGAAAAAAATCGCGGGTAGAATGTCATCAATCTGGCCAAGGTCTTTGCTAAACCTGTTCAAAACTTGACCTGTAACAAATACAGCGAATTTCGTCTTTATTTTCACGCATCTGCAGATGTGCACACAATAAGTGCACATATGAAGCTATATTCAGTTGAGGGTTCGATAAAATCGATACAATTAAAATGGGGGAAATTATTGTGGTCCTTAATTTCATATACGATTTTATAAAGATAAACGGTGTCAAACATGTATTGCAGCGAATTTGTAAACATGAACAACTTGAGATCCCAATACAGTATGAGGACTGAGAGTGTGTCTTAGGTTACAGCAGGCAAGGCGAGTTAAGAAACTGATTGGGTCTGCAAAAGTAGCTGCTGCCCAACATAAATTATACTCATACCTGAGTCTCAGCTACAGGCCACATACTAGGTATACCTCGGCGGCGGTTCCACACTGAGAGAAATTTTGTCCCAAAACCGAAACAAGCAATTGCATCATGATGATGCACTTTAAGTGACTCCACGGTAATTATTACTAGAGGGGCCCGTGCAAATTCCACGGTTAATTAATACTTTCACCTACTTCTGTTTGACATAAGGTAGTTAGCCATGAGAGCAGTTTAAGATTAAAAACTGCATCATCTGCAAATAAAACCTTGTTCACATCTGGAATATGCACAATATCATTATTGAAAATGCTAAAAAGCAGCGGGCCCAAGACTGATCCTTGCGGCACTCCAACATCAACATTCTCTGTTTCGATTGCTCACCTTCTATTGTAACGTATTGTTTACGGTTCGAAAGATAGCTTGCTATTAAATCTTTCAACTTCCCCTAACACCATAATGAATCAATTTTAAGATTAAAATATCTTAGTTCACAGTGTCAAACGCTTTCTTTAAATCAAGGAATGAACATAGGGTAACAGATTTATTGTTGAATGCAGGCAACAGATCAGCTACAAAGCTAAAAATAGCTTGAGTTATATTTCTATTTTCTCTAAAGCCGTATTGTTCTTTACTTAAAATATTGTTCAAAGAAAAAAACTGGGTTAGACGGGAGTGAATCGCTTTTTCAAGTATCTTATTAAAAATAGAAAGTGTTGATATTGGTCGATAGTTTGAGAGTACATTGGGATATAGCACAAACTACCGTGAAATGAATCATCAACCAATATAAAAACACCGTCGTGTATTTATTTGTTTATATATTTGTATGTTCCGTGTCCCCCTCTTAACAAAATAGATAGGCGAAAAATAGGCCGGCTAGGTTGCAGAATTCGTTATTAGGTTGCGTTTCCTTGGCGATCGATGACCAGGTTGTGGAAAATGGCGAAAGTGGGATCCTAATTTCTCTATTTTAATGCACTTCTTGCTTGAAAAACTTCTTGAAAGTGAAACAATAACGTTACTACAGGTTCCATTAGCGCTGCCATGCAGTCTTATTTTTATAACTTGCTCCATACATCGAACAATATGTTGTTCTCAATTTAACACGTACAAATTCAGGGGCTAATCAACGAAGGGCGGACGAAGCGATGATTTTTCCCGGGTAGCAGACATTATTTCTTTCATGTTTCTGCCTTCCTTTTCATGGGGCAGCATTTCACTTCAACACAAAATCTTCGATGTACTGAAGGCTTGTCCGGTATCATGGATACGAGGCGAATAATTTATTTAAATTCACTAAGGCTTCGTTGCTTGCTAACACATGATTTTTTCTCATGTGACCTATGGTAGGAAACGATTGTGCTTCTTATATGAATTCAAAGAGATCACTTATCTCTCATTACAAGTTGAGTCGGCTTTTGTAATGTAGCATATTAGTGACAAAGGCATATTAAAAATGAAGACGGGTCGTCTCAAATTTTCGCTGTCACTTCTGACAGCGCGGGCACTCTAGTCTAACAATAACAATAATAGGTTTCTAAGTCCTCATTATTCCATTTTCTTCTGCTCGATTCGTGGACTTGGAGTAGATTAGGTCAGCATGGTAAACAAATGCTGTATATTTGATAACAGGTTTTGATTCTGTCGTGGATAAGCTATTTCACATAATTTTTAACTGAAAATCTTCGAAGCAGTTGAAACTTAGCGCCGAGAAGAGGCCAAAAAATTTTCATTTTATATTACAGCCAAATTTCGAGTCTGATGGTTCAACTAACTGTTGGTATCCACGATACAGTTAGCCCTGAGCTTTCCGATGAATTATTTGACTGAGCTATACTTTCTTGGTGTTGCTTGACTTCAAGCATTTCAAAACTGGTATTGGGCTATAATTTACAGGAGGGAAATTTTGCTCTAGCAAATTCATGATGACACACCATTCGTTATTTTAATGGAAGATCAAGCCTACATGTATTTTATCTAATTTTTATAGCAAAGCCCGTGCCACTAGCAAGAACAATTATTAACAGCTTCAATGTGAAATCATTGCCGTCATATTTTACGTTTGGGTAATTTAGTATTAAATAGTACCGAGCTACTTTTCGAAGCGTAGCGGACTTTAGTAAATGCAGTATTTTGATTTTCTAGCATATTTTCCAACTGTTATATTTGCTGTCGTAATTCAGGACTGAAACTTCATGGTATCCCATCTTGTTATTCAGTAGATGAATTTTCTTTTATCGAAATAAATCATTACGAGCGTGATGGAGAGAAGGGCAAACCAATGGAGCAAGCAACAAACAATAGTGTATTTTATTGTATAATGGCTGTGAAATATGCTTAATTTTCACTTGTAAGCGTAATACTATACAACAGCAAAATGCCTAGGCTGGCTATACTCTGACCATTTTGTTAAGGCAGTTTAGGCGTGGTCAAATTCCTCTACAGTGTTGCCAATTCTATGGGTATTTCTGAAACTTCTCTATATACAGGTAGTGGGTGGAACTAAGATAAGGGCCGAATAAAATCTCAGAAATGACCATAGAATTGGCAACGCTGTAGAGGAATTTAACCACGCCCAAATTGCTTTGGTAGAATGGTTAGAGTATAGTAGAACGCCACTTTCAGACGTCATTGGATGCAACATTGCCCCCCTCCCCTCTCTCCTCCGAAAACGAGGGCTACATCCGCCCTTGCCATCCCTGTATCCTAAATGATGCTATCACGCGAATGAGCATCTGCCTCTGAAATAGTAAGGTAAGAAAGGCACTTAAAGTAACTATTAACCAAGAGCTACAAACGCTGAAGAGATCATAATGGGCACACAAAGTGAGACGCATCGAAGGCCTAGCCAAGAGTTCATTTATCTACGAATAAATTAACGCCCGTTCAGATCGCAACTTCCCAAAACAAAAGGGATGCGTGTACAAGCCTAAGACCCCGTCCAGACTACCGCCGAAATTTGTCCACACTATGGCGATTTCGCCGATCGCTGCGAATTTTCGTCCTCAAATCGCAACTTTGAGCGTTTCTGCGACCGTCAATTTTGCTGGATATTTTCGAGCGATTTAGGCTGCGACCAAAACAGGTTCACCTTGTAAAGTTTTGTTTCTCTCACGCAAAACGAATAAATTAGGTGTTCCATAAGGTTTTCTTGCTTCTTTAGAGACATATTAAAAGCTTAAGCTTGTCTGTGTTCTAATTCGCTAATATTTAACGAGAAAGCTGAAACTTCACTGCAATAGTGACACTTGTGACGAAAACTGAGTTGACGGTAAACATTTTACCGTTGTTTTGTGGTTGTGTTTGTCGGTTTAGAGCACTCTGAGAGCGCATACCTCCGCCAAGCGAGGCAACGGTAGCAAAAAATTCAAATTGGCTCTAAAACCATAATTTTCTTTGTATTAACTCCAAAATCTAATCATTTGTGTCTTTTGATAGTAATAACAGACAGCTTGTGCAATTTTCTTCAAGATCCGTTCATAACTTTTTGAGTTATACTGGTAACAAACGTTATGACAAACATGAGTCAAGCATACAAACGAACATACCGATCTGCACCAAAATTTAATCATTCATGTCTTTTTACCTTTAAACCTTTATTGTTCTCAAGAAAATTACAATTGTTCTCTAAAACTTATAAGTAACTACAATTAAAACTGAGAACATATCCAACTACAAGCGTAACAATCGCTTATGGGATATTCGGCACATGTGGTCTATACATCGTTCATTCTAATA
>LQNS02278101.1:4576569-4590950 GCA_001587735.2 Parhyale hawaiensis | reverse complement strand
TAGGCGTCTAATTCACATCATACATTACCATTCATATTACCTTTATTTTAAAAAATAAAACGATCTCAAACTAATAAAAACTTTCTCAAAAATTGAATTTGAAAAAAGGGGTGGGCCCGCTGCCCCACGTTACCCTAACGTTTCTGGAATTGATGCCGATGATGGCAAATAAATTTCGCGAAACGTTAATTTTTTCGCCAACGTTTTTGTTCATTGATAAGAACATTAGTTACCATATTACACAACCTATAATCTAGAGCAGTGTTGTCCAAACTGGGGTCCGCGTACCTCTGGGGTACGCAACGTAGTTCGTGAGGGTACGTGAACAAACAAGGAACACATACATTAATTTGAATGAGTAATTTTCAAGAATTTTGTTATTAAATCCTCATTTCTACCTTTGTAATAAATTTAAATTTGTTGACCAACAGTCCTGTAATGCAATCTTTTCACAATTAATATACTTTTTGTATGATTATCCTAAGTAAAATTGAGTTTTGCCAGCCATGGTGAGCAGGGGACGGGGGGGGGGGGGTACCTAACCGTAGAAGAAGGTTGTAAGAAGTACATCATGTGAAAACGTTTGGACAACATTGGTCTAGAGTAAAGTCTAGATAATGTTGCATGTGACGGTGCAGAAGAATTACGAGAACAAAATACTCACTGATGTCGATATTGCGGCTGTTGACGAGCCAAGAAGAATTCTGAGGCGAAACAGAGGAAGATCCAGCGTTGGAAGTTTCATCCTCCTCTACCTGCAGAATTGAGGCGAACTCGAGGCTCTGCCTGCCCAGTTTGTTGTAACTGCCGAATGCCTCACAGTGACCCTGTCGTAGTTTATAATACCACATATTACCAACGCCATTCTTCGCAATTTCCATGGACACTTCTTCCATACATGACTGTACGGCTTGATAAACATACAGATGTCATTGTAGAAATTACTGTACAACTTCATTTAATTAAACAAAGAGAGTTTACAATTCTTCGAGTAACTGCCTAAGCGCTACGTTCAAAAATCAAACGTATTCCATTCATTTATGTTCGATAACTAAAATTCGAAATCATTGTCACAATTCATCGCGAATGTTTTAGCATTCTCTGGATTACGCAGCTACGCTCTATTGGCTCCTGTGTGAACTGGGCAGTACCTCCTTGAGCACAAGGATGTTGTCGGCGGCCCTGATGTACTGCAGCTGGTGAGTGACCAGCACGACGGCTTTGTGGCGGAGGTGCGCGCGGATGCAGCGCCGGAACAGATGACGTCCGACCACCGTGTCCACCGCACTCAGCGGATCGTCCAGCAGCACCACGTCTCCGTCCAGGTACACAGCTCTGTGTGCCAATGTAGTATGAGATTAACTTCCGTAGTTTCTACAGAGAATGAAAATTCTCAAGTTTGCCCTGCACTGCTCCTCCAACCAGCGTCAGGGAACATGGGCTGGATGTTCAAATCAGGCTTAAAGCTCGGCAGACATTTCATATGTGACTACGTTCACCTTTGTCTAATTCGAGGCTGAGTTGATATACCCGAAGTGTATTTGATCAGACTTAGTGGCATGGCCGCGCCCGCCACACACGTGCTAGTCTTCTTTGGGGGGGCTGAATATACGCTAACTGTATAAGCGCTACTGGAAGGAGCGCTAATGGAACGAGCGCTAACCGGAATATGAGCTAACAGTCCGTTACTGCTAATTCTTCGAAAAATTTGGAGCAAACTAGAACGAGCGCTAACCGGAATGACCGCTAACTGGAATAAGTGCTAACTGGAATGACCGCTAACCGGAATAAGCGGTAAAATCCGTTATCGCTACATCTTAAGAAAAATTTTCGCTAACTGGAATAAGCGCTAATCGGAACAAGCGCTAACCGAAATGAGCGCTAACGCAGACAGGCGCTAATCGTTGCAAACGCTAACCGGAATGAACGCTAACCGGAATGAACGCTAACCGGAAAGAGCGCTAATCGTAATGCATCGTATTTCTTCGTTCGGGGCCCCTCTTCGTTGACCGTCCAACTGGGATTTCACTAGACTTCAGATTAGATTTAGGGCTTTGCAGCAACGGCCGAGAAGTAGCTTTTGTAGAACTTGTGGCTATTTTAGATGTTACAAACCAGGAAGCAAAGAATGCAACGCTCTTTGCTTCCTGTTACAAACGGTAAGTTTATCAATACATCAGTATTTTCAAAGTCCTCACTGAACTAACCGCATCGTCCGAATTTGTTGCTGCTCTATAGAAACGCCAGGAAAGTGCACAGTTTACTTATAGTTAGGAAGCTTAGCCTATGTTTCCGAGCATAATAATATCATAGAAGAAAGAGCAAGAGACATATCGTCTGACAAAAGAAACTGGGAACCGATACACGAAGGTGTTCCCACACAGGATCAGTACGCATGATAATAATAATAAATAATGCATGCCGAACAGCAAGTCGGGAACGAAGAGGAAGAACAGTAAAGCATGAGCAAGTAGGAGTATGAAATCGGGAAGAAAGCAAAATGTCGAAGGACAAGCTAATGGCTGATGTAACCTAAGGCCTCTAAGGTTGCTTGGCTATGCGCTCATGTTCCAACGATTAGCGCTCTTACTGGTTAGCGTTCATTCCGGTTAGCGCTTGTTCCGATTAGCGCTTATTCCAGTTAGCGACAAATTGTAGAGAAGTTTTAGCTCGTAAATTTTAGCGCTCAGTCATGTTAGCGCTCGTTCCAGTTAGCGCTCGTTCCAGTTAGCGCTTATTCCAGTTAGCGACAATTTTTCTTAAGATGTAGCGATAACGGGTTTTAGCGCTTATTCCGGTTAGCGCTTATTCCAGTTAGCGGTCATTCCGGTTAGCGCTTGTTCCAGTTCGCTCCAATTTTTCGAAGAATTAGCGGTATCGGACTTTTAGCTCATATTCCGGTTGGCGCTCGTTCCAGTTAGCGCTCTTTCCATTAGCGCTCCTTCCAGTAGCGCTTGTTCAGTTAGCGTATATTCCTACGCCCCGTCTTCTTTACCTAATCTGCGGCCTCGTTGCAAAGAAATAGCTGTTTTCTATCTAGTAGGGGCGGGAAAAAGTTCGAGACTTAATTTAGTCATGGTTTTCTTTCTATAGAGGTAGAACCATGTTGTCTATGGCATCATATAATAAAGCATGTTATTTGGTAGTTGATACATCAACATTGTATTATCTACAATATTATCAAAGACGATGGGTATTAGGGTGGTGCAAAATAGGGGGTACAAATTTTTTACTATAGAAGTACTGAGTTACCCTCTGAAACGAAGTCTCTGTTATAAAACTAATTCTATTAAAATTTCAGCCCATTATTTTGAAATTTAGGGGCCGCGCCCAATTATTGGAAAATTTGCTGATTTCCAAGACAACCAGGAGGTACAGAAATTACCTTGTAATTTCTTAAAGAGGAAATTCTCCAGTAGGCCTACGTATCACTGTGAATGTGAATGAGCGGATTGTCGCCAGACACTCGGAAAGAACTGGAAGGACCTGTGATATCCGTATCCCAAGCAGAGATGGTGGAAAAGCTGTGGCCACAAAATATTCTAATAGCTTCGCTGTACGAGGAGCAGGATTGTTTAACAAAATGCCTCGGCATATTCGAAACGCTACCAATATCAAAACTGTAGAGTTCAAAAATTTGCTGGATTCACATTTAAGAAGAAGAAGAATACCAGATAGACCAGCGGTCAGCGGTTCAGTGCACTGTGGAGATAATTCGCTGCTGGCTCTCTCTTTGGTTTCAAACTGCGGCATTACAGAAGACACCCAGCAGAGTGACTCCACACACGTGAGGTGATGTAAAAAACGTCACCTGGACTTCTTCCGAAGACTCTCAAGGTAACTCAAGGTAAGGTACACCAGTGTTTTACTAAATTCTGGCATTATAAACATGAGATAGCTAAGACCTAAATGCTGAAGTAGAATATCGCTATTTGGTCAGAGTCATGAAAGTTTTCTTTGCTTTAGCTGGATGTTTGTTATGGTAATTTGACAACAAATATTTTTTCTGCTATCAATTTGACTTCTCTCTCAGCAGTATTATTGCTTTCTTGTGATTATCCACATTTTTTTCAATCATAAAACTCTCTTCTGAAGACCGGACGTACTACGGTTTACTCAAAAAAGACTAAAATAATTTAAAAAATTTCAAAGAAGATATTGTTTTTCTGGCAACAAAATCTTCAGGCTGCTTGTTGAGTATGCTGTTAGTTTCTAGTTGAGTTGTCTTTAGCGGATGCGGATCTACTGGTATTGTGAGAGCCTCTTTCATTTTACATTTAGTACAACAATTGAATTTATCCTCAAAGAATGACAAAGCAATCAATTCTTCGGAGAGGTACCATAAGTGATTCTAAAATTTCTTGGCAACAGTTTTTGATAATTGTTCATTCTTGCTTTTGTTCTGTCAGAGCACTGCCTGCACAGATTCAATATTAGACTAAAATGTTATAAAATGATACAACAGGTAGGCACCTGGTTATCGGAATAATAGGCTGATGATAAATATTAGCATGAATCTAATAACAGCGAATGAACATTGTCGTAATTTTGTGAATAATATTGCAATGCAATAGATAACCCTTGATTCCGCTGTATTAACCACCATGCATGTGTTCGTTTTGGTAGGAATTATTTGATGTAGCATCGATACGATTATTCTATAACCTTAAATAAGTTTCATTAACTATTATGTGTGTAGAGCTGTACGACATATAACCCGCTTGATTTTTATGATGAGTTCGTTACTTTGTGAGTTTCTTATAATTAGTATTAAAGGTTGCGTGAAGACTGTAGTTCTCTAACACGTGCAAAGAAGAAGCTCCTTCATCGGGACCACTGACAGGATTTCCCAAATGCACATAACACGTAAACATGAACCTCCACATTCAGGCCAGACCTCCGGTTAGCCACAAAAACATAAGACGTTTAGTGCGCACTAACATCACGGCGCACTTAAGAATCTAGGCTGAGCCTTCCGCCCACACTTTGCTAGGATCTCATGATGACGTCACATATGCTTAATGTAAACCCTGAAATTGCAACGCGCACATTGATTTTTCCTTCAACCTCTCCACAGCACGCATCAAGGTCTGTTGAGTCCGCTTTATTTTTCAGTCCCTTCACGCAACCTTCAACGTAGGTTAGAATCTTTGATAATATTGGTAATGATATTTTGTGTGTTTTCCGTAGTGTTGGCACGTCGCTATTTCTAGGCAGTGTTTCTTGCGAGTTTCGCGCACGTGCCTAGTCGTAGGATGTTATTCTCAGGTTTTCATATTATGATGTTTTCACTATATCTTGTGTTTGCCGATGTGTTTTGAATATTATTTTAGGCATTATTAATCGCTGCTTACCGTGTACGTGTAACTGTATTTCGTACTGAGTTGCCGTGTATCAGTTAATATCACGTTCAATTACGACTGCCATTTAGTCTCATGTAGTAGGATTGTCTAATATTTCGGATAATATTAATTTCAGTTCAGTTAACATGTCCGTTAGATAATTGCTTTCCGTAATTCCATGTTTTGCCAGAAGTAGTCAAACAAAATATTGCTTTGCATCTATTGTAATTGCCTCAATTTGCGCTGGACGCCTCTTACAATAACTTGATATTTATAGGACGACTGGTGCCTAATATCTCCTAATTACTTCCCCTACCTCCAGTCCATTTCACTGCTCAATTAACGTAAATATATTATGGTTTTTATTGAATGAAATGGTGTGTTAATTTCTCCTTACTTACAAAGCTTGCAGCAATATTACGCAACGATATTCCGCCAAATATTACCTAGGTATCAATAGCAATTAATACCAACAGTCCCGAGACTGAAGTCGCGAACCTGTACCCCTCTCATAGGGAAGAAAAGAAACAAGTGATTAATGACAAAATCGTTATACTGATAGAAAACATCCAGTGCGATTTCCCATAATATTTACTACAGCAAAAGAACATTGGAAATATTAACAGCAGCAGTCCGCTGCTACACTGGCACCTGCCACGCCAGTAACTGCAAAAAAAAAAAAGGTGTTGGAATATAAGAAATCCCCTTGCTGTAATTAGGATATTCCCTCGGTTCATATTGCAAGAATATTAGGATAGTCTCCTTCATAATATTAGAATATTTCCGTAGGTCACAGCCCAAACTGGAGCTCGTAATTCAGTAACAGAACTGGTTGAACAACTCCAGTAATCTCAAGACTTACATCAGTGTAACCCAATCCAAGCTGATTAACTTAAGTAATAACTCAATCCAATCCCATTAGCTTAACTATTAGGTAGGTAATATATGTGGACCCTTAAACCGGGCTAAGGTTTACACAGTTCTAATAAATATTTTATAAGTGACATGGATCATTTCAAGGAGCCTTGGCAGCACTGGGAGTTGAGAGCCAATATTTGATGTAAATTGAAGCAGAAAAACAGCAAATTTCGTCACACTTTTCTTCAATGTTGCTTTAGTTTAAATTGTTTTTGAGCATGAAAATTTGGATCAAATATAAGAGTTTTGCCATCCAACATGCTCTATCATATACACGGGACTTCTTGAATTCAGTCCAGTTGGTAGAGTGCCCCCAAACAAGATTATTATTAGTTCCAGTGATTCTTTATAATCGTCACGAGGCTATTTCTCCTTTATAGTTGTCTGAAGTCAAAAGTGAATAATTCCTCGTTTTCCTATTTTGGGAAATTTTGCAACTGACTGATCAAATTTTTCAAGTAAAGTCCGCTCCTGTTTGATTCAGAACTTTGGAATAGCTGTAATTTAGGACCTCGAGATGGCTGCAATTTTGGTGACACCACTGCTTCTCAAAGGATTTCAGAGATATGTGGTGCCTGCATGGAAACCTAGACAAGTCTTCCTTCATATTCTGCTGAATTTCTCAATAAGCCTAGACAAGTCTTCCTCCATATTCTGCTGAATTGCTGAATAAGCACAGAGGCTTCATTTTTCCACACATTGCTTGACGCAGTTGTGTCGAAACACATTTAATGAGGCAGTCTTTAATTTGAATTGAACTTAAGATTTTTCATATTTTGAATTTTTCAAAGTCCGGGCGTGACTTCCAAAAACTATTCTCTTTGCTTTGCCTAAAATTTTGCAGAGAGCATTTTTTTGTCATAGAGAATCATATTGAACGGTATCAGAAAAATTCGTGATGGTCGACTTTTTTGCCTCACCATAATGGGTATTTATCTGCTGATTCGTTTTTTTTTATCAATCACGCTTTATAAAACGCGAAACTTAGGTTAGAGACTGTGGCCACCCTGTCACGCTTCGTTGAAAACTATTAGCCCTAGCTGAAAAATATACTATATGTTACCGATGAGTAATGCATTCGTAATAAAAGAGCACTCTGAGAGCGCATACCTCCGCCAAGCAAGGCAACGGTAGCGAAAAATTCAATTTGGCTTTGAAACCATGTTCTTCTTTGCATCAACTCCAGAATCTAATCATTTCTACCCTCTGATGTTATTAACAGCTTCTTTAATTTCCGTGGTGATCCGTTCATAACTTTTCCAGTTATACTGCTAACAAACGTTATGACAAGCACGAGTCAAAATACAAACAAACAAACAAACCGATCTGCACCAAAATTTAATCATTTGTCTTTTAACATTACTAACAATTCCTATAAATTTTATGATGACCCATTAATAATTTTTTTGAGTGATTGGTCTTACAAGCATAAAATTAAGAACAGTGACAAACGAACGAACAGATCACTCCAAAAATTTGGCCATCTACTCTTCGTAATGTACCTAACAACTCATGTGAATTTGATTAACAACCGTCCATAAATTTTTGAGTTAGGGCATCGAGAAAAATGAGACAGACAAACAAACAAACAAACATATGAACGGATCTTCACCAAAAGTTAATCATCTGTTCCTCTTAACATACCTAACAATCCCTTGAAATTTCATCAAAATCCTTCCATAACTTTTTGAGTTATCTTGGTGACAAACAAACAGGCAGACAGATAAAGCCGACGAAAACATAACCTTCTTTCGCGGAGGTAATTATACAGTTGAAATAAAATCAATGAAAATACACCGGGTTTCTCTTTTCACTCTCATGGATCGCGATTCGTACTATCTTCTGAGTTTTCTCACATCCAACCTCCAGCTGCGCTGAGCTTGCACTCAACCTCAAATTCAGTGTATGATCAGCGGACCAAATGGCAAGATATTCTTCGGCGGATAGCAGGAACACTAGGATCTCTTGGCAGCAAATTTTCTCAATTTGATTTTTTGTCTTTCAGCGAAACAGCTTTGCGATCTTTGTGGCATTCGGAGTGCTAACTTGGCAATTGCTTGGTATGTGGAGCTGGGTGGGGGCACCTGCCTGACCAAGAATGGGAGGGTAGGGGGCTCTGGTCGTTGAACCTTCCATTTCTGCACCATAGTTCTTAGCGACACGTGGTCGGCTGCAGCTGTGCTTACTAATCTGGGTTCAATTGGCCTATATCTGCAGCACGATCCAGTGCGTGTGGGTTTCCCAGTTGAGGGTTAAGTCAAAGTTGACTTCACCTTTTCCTTTTTGCTTCACGCTCGGGCCACATCGGACAGGTAGTGCAACCAAATGACAGATGCACAAGACGCTTCTAAAGAAAATCTAACAGAAAACTATTAACAACTGACTTAAACGCCTGCAGGCCAACACGACCGAAGGCCGATGTAGGCAATACATTCCAAACCGACACAGACCAGGGCAAGAAACACCGACTATGCCTATGCAAACGGGCAAATCGTATTAAAAACGGTAAAACTACTAGAATTAGAGACATAGAAACCATAGGGGTGGATAAAAAATTACTCCTCTATTTTGTCTAGAAAGCAACTGTACAATATTTTGCCAATTGTCGCCTAATTTGCATAATTATGATATACAAATGAGCAAGTCATTATAAAATGATAAAATTAGAATCTTTGACCCTCTAAACATGGGGGTAGACAATGATATTTCATTTGTACCTCCCCAAATACGCGAGCTGGAGCATGGAAAAGAAAATTTCGCTACTAGCGGACTTAATTAGCATATTGCGCAATTTGCCCAAGGGTGCCAAGGTGGCATCAAGCAGGTTCCGAATCAGCAATCCTAAAAGATATAAAATCCGCAAAAAAAAAACTTTCTGTGGACGCCAAAAGCAGCTTGAGTGCCATACTGCTAGACTATTAGAAATGGATAATGCGATAAAAGTGTCCGAGACCGACTGACAGTCATAATAGCCTGAGCAGCAACATTACGCATGGTGAAGGTAGGTATCACTGCTATTAAGGTAGAATTGTCTACGTAGTTTATCGTCATCATCTCTAACCGTATCGAGCGTTGAAGATGACAAAAACGAGCATATAACAGCTATTGGCATCTGCAATAATATAGAAATTTGAAGCCAATATGTCTCATTTTGCATTAAAAATCACAAATCTTGCAATTTTACATAAAACAGAACCTAGCACTGAACTCGTTTAAGGCAGCCCTTGATGTGGACATGCTGAAGTAATAGAGTGCTAACATGTATATTATGATTATGCAGTAAAGGGATTCTCCCTCTCGATTGTAAAGCCTTTAAAAAGCTGTTGCATGTATACAATGACATGTATGAATATACCAAAATTTGGTATAATTGAAAAATAAAAATTGCATAAGTGATCAATTGTTTGTAACTACTAAATAATTATTTTATAATCGCTTGCTTGAAGACATCATTAAATTCAAGAAACCTCAACTTTCTTCCAAATAAAAGTACTATTACCAGTCGCATCACTTTTGAAATATGATATTATTTAAATGAAAAATTAAGTCATCAATTCAACTTATTGCCATGGTATCTATTTCTTAGAAAGTGCTAGCATAGCCGCTGTGCAAAGTTTTGTATAAAATACGAAATAGATACACCCACTAAAAAAGTTATGGTTTTGCCTGTAATTTAACCAGAGAGTAGCGATGTCTAAAACAGAACAATTTCATACCTAGTTGGAAGTATGATTAAGCTAAAATTGAAACGAACAAAATGCTTGTACCAATGTTTTGTCATGTGCTTAGAAAATAAAGTATATAGATGACAAGTAGCGTTGTTTAAATTTTTGAATGATGGCGAAAAGTTGTTATTAACCTAAAGAAACATTGAAATGACATGCCCCATCGCAAGCTCTGCAGATGTGAATGTGCTGCGTAAGTCCTTGTGTTATGCTCAAATTTCATTGCAATTTAATTTAAAAAGTAATTTTGCTAATGAAATATTGCCATGATATCAATTTACGTTGCATAAACACATTTAGCACTTTTTTTTGAGAATCTAGCATAACCACCCAAATTTCATTTGGCAACCCAGGAAAGGCGTATCCATGATCAAGATATAGGAATGAAACATATTCGTATTAAGCTGGGGTTCCTCACAGGTCATAGATTTGTTGTCTGCTATAGAATAGATTCCTCTGATCTGAAATGATACTCTTCATGGAGCGCGACGGATAAATAAAAACTTAGGCTCTGAAGCACGAACATCCACAAGCGTTTGAAGTGGGACCCAAATGGACAGACGGAGCCAAAGAGAAAACTCGTACTATACACAAAAATACAGTTTTGGGAGGCTGGTTGGTACGATGCTTGCGTGCTTGCTTGTTTGTCTCGTCTCTCTATTTTCCTATCAGTGTTATCGAGGAAAAATTGAAATACGGAGCAGCAAGCAAGCCATTGCTTTGGCCAGTTTAAGCTGTAAGCACTGAAAAAAAGTGACATCCGAATTACTTCTCGGCGAAAACAGCAATACTGAATTTCCCTTTGGTTTGAGTACAAGATCAATGGCAAAGAGGGAAATGATATGCTTCAGAAAGAAAAGAAGGGAAACTCCGGTGGCAAAGGGGTTGTTGTTGTTAGAGTCAATGTATGCTACGTACTCTGATTTCACGACGGGGCGGGCTGCTATACTGATCACAGGACAGATGCGTTTTCTATACAGCTCTTGTGTTTTTAGCCATTCTATACGTAATTCCCATTCCCGAAAGTAAACAGCCACACGGCTGTATTTATGTGAACAGTTTCAGCAAGGGATCAAAACAAGTATGTACCTACCTCGCTAAGTTGATGCGCGCCTTTTGCCCACCGCTGAGGGACATGCCGCGCTCACCAACTAAGGTGAGGTCCCCCTCAGGCAGCTGTTCGAAGTCCAACTCCAGACCACACACTGGAATGAAAAATTTGATTATTTTTTCTCACTCTATAAGGCTTTATAACTCAAACAAATATTGAAAATGAAAAAATACCCCTTTGTATTGTGAGAATCTCTCATATCATTAGGAACTGAAATTACACAAAGCAGCATGCCGGGTATTGCTCAAGCACTTGTAGGGTAATGCAAAGTTGATTACCTTTGATGACTTGGAAGTATTTCCTTTCGTCGTACTTCTGCCCGAAGAGAATGTTGTGGCGGACGGAGCCCGAGAAGAGCCACGGCTCCTGGGAGGCGTAGGCGATCTTGCCGCGGACGGAGACACTTCCTTCGAGGGCAGGGAGCTCTCCTAAGATGGCGTGCAGGAGCGAACTCTGTGGGGTAGAAGCAAAGCGTACCATTAGGTCTCGTCCGGAGAAAATTAAAAAAGAACGAGCTTCAGTCGTAATCGAATTTAGCGATTGCATGTACAACAATTCGAATTCTTGTTGCTAACGTATTTTCTTATTGAATACATTTGACACTGACGTATTAGTCCCGACCTTCATACAGTTAGCAGCTTCCAGCCTCAGAGCCAGCTCACAGGACAGTCCCCTGAAGCTTTTCTCTCAGTAAATCGTCCGCATGTTAAGTTGAATGATAAAGAAATCGACACAGCCAAGTGCATGCATTGTACATCACCAAGTGTCTATACCAAACGATTTGTTAAAATTTTAGGAGGCAAGTCAGTTTCTTTAACCTTCCAGTGAAGTGAAACTCAAGAACCTGTGCACTTATCTATTGTGCAACAAGCAATGCAACGCATTCGGGCGCTTAACTGAAATGCACGTTAAGAATATTATCACGTGAACCCGTCTGAACCTGTCTCTCAATAATTCTCTATAGTAGCGCATTTACCTTGCCTGACCCCACAGGGCCCACCACCGCCAGCAGCTCGCCAGCCTTCACGCTCGTCGAAATGCCCTGCAGGGTGTAGACGCTGTTCTCCGGCGTCCATCTGGCGGTCAGGTTTCTTACTTCCAAGCCTCTTTGCTGAAACGAAAATCTAAGCGTCAACACTACACCCCAAAGTATCAGGTGGCCTCGTCCATAAATCATATATGTACATCTTAATGAATTTTGGGAGGAGCTACTCACGTAAACATGTTTCGTTAAAAATTTGACCGTGCTTATCATTTACAATTTCTTTTTTTGAGTTTCTCAAGTTTCCTAAAATTAACCTTACATTCATGATCTAGAAACGATAAAAGTTCACCTACACTTGAATTTAAAAACGTTTCGGTAACATTCACCATCTTCTGGACTAAAATAATAAGTAAAGTTGATATTAATAGATTGTGAGTGTTACGGTTATAAAACCAAGATAGTCCAGAGCATAAAATAAAGTGTGACTCCCGCAGTTGGTTGGGTAAGAGTGAGGTATAGGGGACGGTGGGATCTATTTATACGTGCAGTGGGCGGTAGAGCTCGAAGGTACAGTTGGGGAGAATAGCTACGGCTACTATGGCAGAGTGAGACTAAAATGTTGAGGATGCAGCTGGAACCGGTAACTCGCGAATTTATGTAAGGTTTGTGATGTTGTATGTGGAGAGCTTAAATGATTTATAGGCTTGTAGGCGGTTGTGATCAATTTCTTTGTGTGAGATACCAAAAGTTGTCGGGTAAGTTGTGTATTATGATCATCAGAAGTATGGGTCTTTATTGAACCTGCAGCCGAATGCCAGTGCCACTGCTGGAAGCCATCCTACGGAAGCGTTTTTGGCCACCCTTAATGTGACCAGGGTAGCTAATGTAGATTTTGCAAACGAAAACTCAGTTTACGGGAATGTGGGTGGAATGTAAAAAACCCCAAATACTTGAAAAGCTCTCTATCGTCTGTTACTTTGTAAATATACAGCGTCTCCACTTTCAAAATACGAAAAGTTAATTGATACGCAATACTAAATCTTCGCTGTATGATACAAAGAATTTCTCACCCAACGTGTTGAATGGTAAAATGGACTGTACACCAAATACTTTGAATAACACAAAAGACTGCTTATACAACGCGTAGAATGGTACCAAGGACTGCCCGCCTAAGTTGTTGACTAGTACAAATTATGGCATATCACAGTCATTGAATGATACGAGGAACTGCATACCCTGGACGTTTGATAATACAACGGACTGCTGATCCGAGACAATTAGTGGTACGAAAGAACTAGAGTAGACAGAGACATTGTATAATGCGTCGCTACTTCGAAAACAGAGACGAGAATAGTTGTTGAGGTGTTTGGCTGCTGTTAGTATGCATAATGGGATCGAAATTTACAACAGATCAAAGCTCATTGTATTGTGGACGAACTAGAGAAAAATCGATAACTTTCTACAAGAGGTCAGAACTCGATATTGTAAAAAATTTTTGCAAATTCAGTAGAATTAAGCATTCTAAGACATTATTCACGAGTAACGTTTTCGTCGGAAATGCTTAGTTTTTAAGATATTTGACTCTGAAGCTCCCATGTTTTTTCTTCGAGAAAAAATAACCGCCGTTACCATAGCCATGCTAGCGACCCCATACGAACCTAACATAAGCGGACCTCGCCTAACCTAACCTTTTTACCCATAAAATAATAATTGAAACTTCTAAGTCAAATATCTCGAAAACGAAGCATTTCCGACGAAACCATTACTGATGAAAAAAGTCTTAGAATGCTTCATTCTATCTAAATATGTAAAAAAAAAATTAAGATCGAGTTGTGACCTTTAGTGGACAAATGCCTAAAAATGAAGCAAAAAATATAATAACAAATTCATAGCAAAAAATGTCGGATTAAGCATGTCAATGTGGATAGCGTAGTACCTACAAGACCGAAAGTATAGTTTGCTCTAAGTCACCATTTACTCATTGAGCACATCACGTCGCGTGATAATTATTCATGCAAAAATCTACTTAAACTTGGACGACGAAGGGGCAAGTGCATCAATTATGATAGATACGTACTTCGTTAGGCTCGAGCGTCGCCACGTGACTCATCCTCTGGGACTCATCCAGCTCGTCAAGCTCAAGGAAATCCTGGAAAATTACAGATAATATCTAATACTAAGAATGACCGTCGTGTGTTTATAAATATATATATAAATATATATATATATATATTTATATGTTTGGTGTCACGCTCTTAACGAAATAGATAGGCGGAAATTAGCCCAGGTTGGAGGCTCTG
>LQNS02278101.1:4527424-4539911 GCA_001587735.2 Parhyale hawaiensis | reverse complement strand
ATCACAATAAATAAAGACGCTTCAAAAGAAATATAGAATCGGAATAAATATTGAATACAATATCAATATTTGAACGTCTGAAAAGGAAGAGAAATTACAATTAATCAGATAAACACGCACAGCGGGAGAATCGGTGAAGCTTGGGCAACAGTCAACACTGAACGAGTGTAAATAATTAAATAAACATTGCCCAAAAAAATTATTCAGCAAAATTTGAACTTATATTCGGCGGAAACCCATTATTCGGCATTTTGCCGAATATTCGGCACTGCCGAAGCCGAATAATCGTAACATCCCTACACTAAACCACTTATCAGTAAGAAGAATAAGAAAGCAAGACTTGAATATGCAGAAAGGCACATCGTTTGGAGAGATGAAGATTGGGAAAGAGTGCATTTCAGCGACGAAAGTAAATACAGCATGGGGGAGGTTGCGTAATGGTGTGGGACATGTTTTCATCTGAAGGAGTTGGACCGTTGGTGGCCATTAAAGAAACTGTCAATGCTAATGTGTATCTCAATTTTGTACAGCAATATGTTATCACATCTCTACGATCATCACCAAACCAGCCAGCAATTTTTATGTAGGACAATGCCCCGTGCCATACTGCAAAGAAAGTGAAGGAATATTTTGCGAAAGAGAATATCGAAGTCATGAAGTGGCCTGCCCAAAGCCCGGCTCAGTCTTTGTTGAAGTTTTCGATCCTTTCAGGCATAATCTATTTTGCCTTTTTTTTTAGCTGAATCTTTTCGTAGCGGTTGAAACTTCACTCTGAACAGACGCCTCTTTATATTATATTTATATTGCAGCCAGATTTCATCCCACAGGTTGAACTGGTATCCAGGTTATGTGAGCATTTCCGGTAAATTCTTTTGACTGAACTATATTTCCTAGTGCTAAACGTTTGGCAATACAACTTGCGTTTCATTAATGGAAGATCCCGCCTGCCGGTGTGAAACCTATTATGCGGCAAAACCTACATTAGGAACCTGAAAAATAAAGGGCTTAATCACAAAATTAATGCCTTGATTTTTGACGGCTGGGTCCTCTAGTTGTACTTGAAACCATAAACTATACTTCCCGAGATGAGTATCAATTTTATATACCGGCATTCAGTATCATCACCAATCTTCTGTTAGTTCACATATACCAGGCAAAATAGGCTATAAATGTACAATACTAGAAGGCCCAACCGTCAAAAATGATGGAAATAATTCTGTGATTAGGCTTATTACTCTTCCGGTTCAAAGTATAGGTTTTGCTGTTAAATGGGTCTCATACCTGCAGACGTGATCTTCCATTGATGAAACGCAAATTGTACAGCCATGGGCTTTGCGAGAGTAAAAAATCCCCTCTGCAGGATAAGGCACGGATATCAGTTTGGAATCGGGCAAACGTTGAGCAGCACCAAGGAAATATAGTTCAGTCAAATTTAAAGAATTCGCCGGAAACGTTAAGAGCTCACGTAACCTGGATAACGACCGATCGATGGGTAAACGTTTGTAGGCGAAATTTAGCTGCGATGTAAGTTGAATATAAAAAGGCGTCTTTTCAGCGTGAAGTTTCAACTGCTATGAAAATATTCAGCTAAAGAAAGTATAGGCAAACTGGATTATGCACGAAAGGAACGAAAACCCCAACCAAGACTGAGCCTTTCGAACTGCTACAAAGAAATTCACCTAAACATATGCGATATGCTTGTAGCTTATGCCCGACAGGATAAAAACCCTATCAAAGATACCGCCTTTTATCTACTATGCTCAGACGAATCATCATCGTCATATCAAAAAGCACTGAGCTAGTTTTCAAAGTTAAGCGAGATTCGGAAAATGCGCTGTTTCCACTTCCACTTATGACCATATATTTCAGAAGCTGTATTTGTAACCGTTACTCCAAGGGCTGATATTTAATGGTATCTTAACTTGTTTTTCAGTAGATGAAAAATAGCGAGCGAGCAACCAACAACTGTCCATTATTATAGTGTTGGTAAATGGCTTCCATATCTATTACTTCAAAAACACTTGGTCATTTGCTTCTTCGAATAGATCACTTTATTATTTCTCTTAACTAAAATTATTGCAAGACCACTGAGTAGAACCTCATCTCAGATCTCGGAAGAGGGGACAGCTACCCCTCTCACCCACCACCCCAGCTTTCCCTAAAGAAGCTTTGATATTGCAATGGAGTCTCGCCGAGGGCGATTGTCTCAAGGAATAGTTGACCCTGGCAGTCGGATGGATTCACTGGCTCATCCAATATTTCCCAAGAGAAGCAAAGGATGCTAACAACGACAATACTCACTCTGCAGAGGAATGAAGAAAATAATAACCACAAGTCCTGCAGCAGAAGCGGGCCCCAGTAAGGACCACATCATGGTGGCTACAACGGCAAGCTGCGGGGACAAAGTTTTGAACATTGGAAGATAATTATGAAACGCAACAATCAAACGCGCTTCTATAAACCGTTTGTCATATAGGTAGTCGTGCATATGTTCATCCTCTGTCTCAACTGAGAAGTCAGCATTCATAAACAGATAACAATAATATCAACTTCATTGCAAAGTCCGATATATATATATATATAAATATATATAAATACCAGTCCAGGTTGCGTTAATGAACTTTTTCAAAAAAAGAGGAAGTTTAATGAAAATGTTATTCTTTAACATTTGGCTGCATTGGCGAGATTTCATGATGCTTTGAAACAATAAGAATAGATGTGATTGCCTCTTTTGATATATTTATTGAAAACTAGAGCAAGTATGTTTCAATGTGCATATCCTACGAAGCAGAATTAGCAGTGAACCACTGTATGGAAAAAAAAGAAGAAATGTCTTCAAAATTCTTTATCATTACTTTGTCTGCAAAATTACTCTACAATGATTCCAAAACAAGTACTTGCAACTGCCACATTCAAGATCAGAAAAAACCTGGAAATATAACTAACAACAACTTTTAAAATAGCAGACAAGTGTTTGAGCGAGTGCAAAGAAGCGCAGAAATTTGCCAGTTTCCTAATTCCAGCTCAAAATATGTTATGATATTTCTATGTTTACGACTGCACCAAATATTATTGTTAAAATTAATTATTAGATTTTTTACCTCACCCATACCAGAGTCTAATTAAAGCATTGAGGTAAGACCATCGTGCGCAAATACCACACACGAACGAAGAACTTTCAGTAACACATGATTTACTAAAAGTCAAGCAAGTGATGTTCTATTCGCAGAAAACTGTACACAGTAAGGTGGAAGAATGGAAACCTTTTTGACTAAACTTACAAATCAACCTCACAAATGGTGTTGCGGCCCGATGCAAAGACTTCTGCGTATGGCACCAGGCTTACCCCGGGTGCGAAAGGTCCGCTGGCATCCCGACAAGAAGACGGGACAGTAGACTATCCCAATTGGCGTTGAATACTATTAAGCAATGCGTCTCCTGCACAACTTATCCCTAAGCTTACAGCCCACATTGTATTCCTGCCAGTTGTAGTGCATATGGACAGAACCAACCACCACAACTCAGCAAAGTTTTACAAGATTTTTATTCCTTGCAAGGCACTAGCCTCCAAGGCCGTAGTTCCGATTAAAAAATGTCTGTGTGCAGCGTTCTGAGGTTGGCGGGAATCAAATTTTCATATTTCTCTTTGTAATACCTAGATAGTTTCCGTATTTTCTCGCTATATCTGCTGACCCCACACGATGGCTGCAGATTTTCATAGATCTGGGGAAACATGGGCTAAGCAATGCCGGTTACGTGGTTACCTCCAGTCATTAAGAATTCGTGGTTCACACTACTAACGCAATTTCTTAGCAATAGTTGCCACCGGATCCCCATTACTTCCTTCTCATTTTCAACCACTGTCATTACTTTTCGGTAACTTTCATCACGAAAACAACTGATCAATGCTCTTTACCAATGGTATTGGTTCGTAAATATCACATTTCAACAACTCTCAATCCACTCACTTGCACCGGACCAACCCATAGATAATTCAAGTACATGGCAGAGGTGTCGAAGCGGCTGACGTCATTGGAGAGCAGGTTGACCATCTGCCCGACGGTGGTGTTGGCGAGAGCTGACTTGCTCAGGCGCAGCGACTGTTGTAGGAGATAGAAAACATCATAGAAATTAGATTTTTTTAAATTTCTTTTTAAGCACTCAAAATAAAAATAAAACGTAACACTATGTTTAAGTAGTGTTCAGCGCACACGACGCTCAACAGACAAAACATAAGCCTTCGTCTTCTGTAGAAGCAATAAAGAGCTAAAATTAGAGCCAACAGGAGAATTTTGAACAGTAATAGACTAGTGAAGAAGAAAATGTTACATTAGTTTAGATGAGCACCTTTTCTCAGGCAACGAAACAGAGTAAAATCACCCCGCGTTAATTGTCTGTTCAACCCACTTCTGCCTGTCACTGTACCAAAGCGAAAAATATCACGCACCCGTCGACCCAACAGGCACGGGTGCTCGTTTGATGATGTCGTAAAGCTAGACTGGTTCTGCAGAGTGTGTTACGGTGCCACCATAAATGTAACAAAGAAATAGTGTACTCAGAATGAGAGTTGCTCTACAGTGTCCCTTCATAAATCGGGTTAGCAAGACACACGCGGGTTCTACATGCCAATTGAAGCCTTCTCCCTGTGCTCTCCAAATTCCTCGAAAAGGCTTTGGCAAATCAGATAGCGTCTCACCTTGATCAGTCAGGTATTCTTCACAAGAACCAGAACGCTAACAGAGCACTTACTAACACTCAAGATACACTTTTAAACATCACTGAAACTATCTAATGGAACATAGATCATAAACGCTTCACTCTTCTCCTACTACTTCATCTATCCAGTGCATTCGATGGTGTTTACCATGGCATGTTACTAGCATAAATTAGAAATTACCTCTATGAATATTTGACCTAAATGGTTTCCTAGCTGGTTTCCTACAACAGGCCTCAGACTGTCATGCTAAATACTGTTCAGTCATCTTACATCGTGAACGGCTTTAGATCAGTCTGACTTGAAAATAGAGATTAGAGACTTGATGCTTGAGACTAGAGACTAAAGACCTGAGACTAAAGAGTAGACTAGATACTAAATACTAAAGACTAGAGACTTGAAACTAGAAACGAGAGACTTGAGACTAGAGCTTTTGAACTAGAGACTTGATACTTGAGACAAAAGGCTAACGCCTTGAGACTAGAGACTAGACGAGATTATATAGCTGGTAGTAAACAGGCCAACAGGCCTATTCCCAGAGAGCAGACTGAACTTTCGCTAGGGCCCACTCTGAGCTAGTGCCATTATGTCAGAATCATTTAGATATTCGAGAAAAAATAAGAAGAGAATAAATTCAGCAATGGAAATCGTCGGCAAGCACGATTAAGTGTTACAGATCCGCGGAGTTCAGAGACGTTCAGTTATTTGGGGCATGAAAGATAATGGATTAAGGTGACCTCTGAACTTTTGGCAGTTAAGAGTTTGTGACTCCTGAGGAAGGATAGGATGGAAGTGTTCGTAGCTGTGGAGGATGTTGATTTCAATGTTTGTCCAGACGATTTTCAAACGCATTGACTGTTCCTGCACCAATATATGCGGAGAGGCGTCTGTGGGCACGTTCGATTAGGGCCGAAATTGAGTTTTCGAAGCTTCACTTATCCGAAACTTTAGGCAGGTGAGCTTGCTTCGACCCGTTGGATAAGTTTCATGCGCTGATCAATAATCGGTTGCTCTTGAGACTTCCAGAAATTTAATCTTGTATTGTAAAATAGGCCTGTGATTGGTGGGAAGGGAGCAGACACCGAAGTGAAAAAATCCCTTAATGAATCCACATCCTACACGACGAGTGAAGGGAGCAAAATCGAGAGGAAGAAAATTTTGAGAGACCTTGCGGTTGAGAATGCACGATAATGCCACTATTGAGGGTCACGTAGCTAGAGTTGTTATGATAGGCAAGATCGAAGTGGATAGGATTAGTGTTTCGAACTTTCTCCACAAAAGAGGTAGACACAAATCACAATGCGCATTGCTCACCTAATAGAAACAACTGGTACTGCCGGGGATAGAATACTATTCACCCCTTTTGGATACCGAGCAAACGGAAAGACCTAGACAAGCACCTCGAGGCCATCCAGAGATCATTCAGTGCTAAAATTCCTGGCATGCAAGACTGAAACTATCACGACAGACTTGCCTCCCTTTAAATCTACTCAAAAATATTCAACAGAGATTCCAATACTTCGCCGTCATAAAAATTCTTGAAGTTTCTATCAATGTCAATTGGCGGATCTTTGCCAGATACTCGGACCGTATAAGTCGGACTTGTGAAGTGCGAATTCCGACCAGAATAGGTGCATGGCGATGCTATTGCCACAAAGTATTCTAATAGTTTCACTGTCCGGAGTGCGAGGATCTTCAACAAAATGAAACGTCACGTTCGAAAATCCACCGGTATTGAAGTTGTAAATTGAAACGCTTGCTGGACACTTACTTACTGAAAGTGACAGATAAACCAGTTTTAAGCGGCTACGTGCAATAGGGGAATAACTCGCTGGTAGCCATCCCGCCCTGCTCATGGACTGCAGCATCACCTCTCCACAAGTTGGGCGGTGCGAATAACGTCATCTGAACCTCGTCGGAAGAATCATCAAGGTAGACCAGTACAGAAGGAATGTGGCTGTGCTCCCTCCTTTTACCCTCCTTGTGCCCGGTAGCATTCGTTCCGGTATAGGGCCCTGGGTGTGAAGTCGCGCTACATGTAAAAACGCAGAACCTCCCGTTACTATACTTAGTTACGGACGGTTCAATAGGACACTAAAATCAAGCCTGTGAGGCTTGACTTGTCCGTAATATTAAATAGAAGCAATGGCCTTACCCCTTTGTCGTAGGTCTTAAAAGGAACACAGTTATGCTGAGCAAGCTGAAAGCAATTCTGTGTTTCTCGATGCAAGGGAAACCGATAAAGGGCCAATGGCTAAAACTCGATTGACAGGTCGATGTCATCACACCTGCCTGAAGTTTCCGACACGCTAATGCGGCCTGAGATACTTACCATATAGGTAATATAATGGCCAGTGCAAACTATAACGGAAAAGTTGATCTTCCACACGATTCCACAACCGACTGTGTTGCCGACCGCGAACAATGCTTCAGCTTACGCAGGGCGCTACCAGTGAGATGAAAATGCAATATATGAAGTTTTTTTCTCAGAGCTTATACATACTATGGCAAGCGGCAATGACCAGCTAAGAGTAAGCCTTTTATTTTTGAATTAGAATAACAATGACGCAGAGTTTTCATGCGACATTCGAACGCCTTTAGCTGCAGTCCGGATAACATGACCGCCAAAGTTAAAAGTTGAGTGACTGAGCAACTTTTGCGTTAGTGTGTACCCGCCACAAAGGCGTGCGCCGACGAGCGACATATTTCTTGATTTCGACGGAACTATAGCGGGGCTTGCCGCGACATGTTAATGCTTACTCATGCAGCAGCAACAGGTGCTTCGGACTGCAATGTTTTAGAAAAAAATTATTATAAGTTGCATAAGAAGCGGAAATGGTAAGTAAATATTAATTTAATAAGTTTTATTGTTTGTTTACAAGACGGTTTCTTATTCACTGTGCATAATGCTCGGCGACTGAATATTTTATACGATATTTTAGCTTGTAAACAAAGCTTTGACATATACGTTTTCTGCGGTCATCGTTTAAACCTGAAGACAAATTAATTTTATACATCTGACATTGCTGTGGCAATTGGCGCCATTTAAAGCAAATGCTCAAGAATAACGGTGGCGTTAAGTAAGAAGTAGTGAATAGACAACTGTAAAAATTAAACGTCACGCTGCTCTGAATTGTTCGAGAGCTGTGGAAAACATTGGCCTAGATCCATCCTGCTAAATACACCCTTGGGGCAACTTTTCCGATTGACCATTTTCGGTAAAAAGTCCCTTACGGCATTCTTGCACGAACACCGTTACCGACGGCCAAGACTACGCTATCAGAGTGGCGTGGAAAGCAAATAAGCTTCGCGAGCCTATCGGCCAGAAAAAAACTGTATTCACAGTGCTGTCACGTATGGAGCAATATTTTGGTTAATAGGGAAATCTTACTCGGAAATTTAGGGAAATTTTAGTAACATGACCTGACAGCACAGTGCATTCACTGTATTCACAGTGCTGTCAGGTACGGAGAAATTGTTTGGTAAATTGGGAAATCTTACCCGGAAATTTAGGGATATTTTAGTAACATGACCTGACAGCACAGTGCATTCACTGTATTCACAGTGCTGTCAGGTACGGAGAAATTTTTTGGTTAATAGGGAAAACCTACCCCGAAATTTAGGGAAATTTTACTAACATGACCTGACAGCACTGTGTATTCACCACAGTAAAGTAAGGATTCACTTTACTGTGGTATTCACTATTCATTTATGCCGCCCGCATTCGTTGAAAGTGTTTGAACTAAAGCGGCTCGTTGAACTTGTGTGTCAAATGAAGTTCAGCTGAGATCTGCACTATTGAACGCATGCAGCTGCAAGTGATATTGATGACCTCCGACGGTAAGGTTATATTTTCGTCGAGTTTGTCTCTTTGTCGGCTCAAAAAGTTTTAGATGGATTTTTCAAAAATTTACAGGGATTCTTGGGTATGCTAGGAGGAATAGATGATTAACTTTTGGCGTAGATCCGTCCACCTTTTTGTTTGTTCGTTTATTTGTCTATGTTTTTGACTCTGTGCTTGATAGCAAAGTAACTCAAAAAGTTGTGAACGGATTCTTATGAAATTTGCAGAAATTGTTAGCAATGTTGATGTTGAAAAATTTAAAAATTAAAGTTTAGTGATAATCGGTTGGTCTGTTTGTGTGTTTGACTTATGTTTGTCAGAATGTTTGTTAGCAGCAGAACTCAAAAAGTTATGTACGGATCTTCAAGAAAATTATATAAGTTGCTATTACTGTCAAAAGGCACAAATTATTAGTTTGGTGTTGATACAAAGAAAAAATTGATAGTTCCGGAGCAACTCAAATGTTTCGTTACCGTGCCTTGCTTGGCGGAGGTATGTGCTCTCAGAGTGTTCTATTTTGATAAACAGTCCTAAATTATTGTTGTTTTTACCTCGTACGAATGCCTATTCGATAGCACGGCCCTAAATATTTCCTCTTTAATTTAATAAGTCTGAGTCGGAGACTTACTCAAACTTATTATTTACTTTCTTTCTTAAGTTGAGCAACTTCTGCCTAAAACCTACTTAGGAGTATTTCTTCTTTCGCCAGATGGCGGTTTGCTCTCCTAAATTATATCGTAGACAGGAAAAGTTTTGTCCTCCTAATTCTTAACGTCTTCTATTCTTAAACCTCAACTCCATTTTCTTATAGCTTAACATATCGCTACTCTGCACATTCAGGCTTGAAATTTTTGAGTTTAGTGACAGAAGCTGCTGGTAGAAATTTAAGTAAATTATTTTCTATCTTCAAATCTTTTCAATACTAATAGTTTCCTCTAACTAGTAAAGGTTGGTCGTTTAATTAGTTTCTTTTGGGAAGTTCCAGCACCCTGCAGTCTTTTTAGTGGCTTGTTCAGCCAGCAGTTGCGGGTGTTTCTTCAGCCGCGTGGTTCTGCTCGTACTCCACCTGGGCAAACATGATTAAGCTTCTCACACGCAGCTGTCCAAAGGTGTCAGCGAAATAAATGATAAGCACTGCCGCTAATTACTGATGAACTAGTAATTGGGCTGAGCTGGAGAGGTGCAGTAACTTCGACTTATGGAACGACGTGTCACAACAGTTGCTGCCCTATTCTGTAATTGGTGCTTCCACTAAATTAACACCAAATTAACTACATACGCCATAATGAATAAGTTATAATTGTCTTTATTCTATTAGTGAACTTGTCGTTTTTTTCTTCCTTGTTTTGTAACCTGAAGACAGAATACCGCAGAGTCCTGCGCCTTAGGTATGTTGAACACAGCAGCTATATCAAGATCACAGAATGGGAACGTTTTCTTTGACTGTTTTTCTTGCATTAAAAACAAAATAGTTAGTTGGTCTGTACCCGCGCTTGGGTGTCAGCGTATGGGGCGCGCCCACCGGTTGGCGGATGGTGGGATGCTTTTTCGGAGATAGTGCTTTGCACCGCGGACCAGACACCCTGCAGCAGTGTGTCAGCCAGTCGTCTCGGTCTTTCCATTGCTACTGGATCACTGATGCTCTGCCAAGATATAGTGGGCCAAGGATTGTGCACCCTTTTTCCACTCTCAACTTCTTTGCGCAAGTTTCACTCTCTGCAACTTTCTTGTTAAGCAAGCAAAGTTTACGTTCCACTTTTAACTCTGCTCTGAAAACCTTGCAAGCGTATCGTTTAGAAATTCACAACATCTTGCCCTCTCTTTTTTTTCTGCAAATTATATTTCAAGTTCTTATTATACTTTTTTCGCATCAACTCTGTTTAACTGGTGTTCCTCTTGAAAAAAGATAGTGTCACTAACATCTCATTTTTAACATGTAGGCATTGTACCAAATGCTAATTCTCTCTTATGTTAGTATTTAGTTTTATTCTAGTGTTGGTATTAAGAATGAAACCCCTGGGTGCTCTGCCCTAAATATATTAGACATAGCATCCGTATGAGAAATATGTGAGCTGCTTGTTTGTTTGTTTGCTTGCTTGTTCTGGTTGTCCCTTAATTGTTTTCATATCTCAACTATTTCCTTTCCTGCATCTGTTTAAGATTCTATTTCTATAACTTCATTGTAACTTCGTTATCTTATTCTTCGTTTTTTGAAGGAATTAAACTTCTGTAGTAGATTTCTTCCATTACAGCGGTGACGGCCCGTCCTCCCTGCTAACCAAGACGAAAAGCTAGCAATATACAAGAGAGAAAACCTCACTTCTTTGGGGCGCTTGTGCAGTTAGTGTGAAAGATCGACGCCAGGGACACTGGTGTCGCTTTAAATTATATGGCTAAGATTAAGTCATGTTACAGAGTGAATTATGCTGAAAGATCAGAATGATATACCTACAGCTGTAAGCTGCGCGTAATGAATACGACAATTTTCACTGCTGTTAATATAAAATCATGATTATCTAACTCACTGTTGAACTTTTGGCTTTCGTTGCACCGCCAAGACACTGATGCAGCCTGGGGTTTTTCCCGATGTCCTTGGGTTTTCCATAAATATTTTTGGTTCAATTGGAACAATCTTCGGTTTTCATTTATTATTTTGGGTTCAATTGCGGTTTTCCTTTAATATTTTGGGCTCAATCCCAACAATTTATGTTTTCCTTTAATATTTTGGGTTAATTTGCAACAATATTCGGTTTTCATTTATTATTTTGGGTTCACTTGCGGTTTTCCTTTATTATTTTGGGCTCAATCCCAACAATTTATGTTTTGCTTTAACATTTTGGGTTCAATGCCAACAATCTTGGGTTTAACTTTAATATTTTGGGTTCAATTCAACAATCTTGGATTTTCCTTTAATATTTTGGGTTCAATTCTAACAAGTTTGGATTTTTCTTACGTCCGTATGATAATAGAAATGCAAATAATAGGCTCGTCAAACATGCTAAGTGCGTTATTAAGGGCGCATTCGATTGAGCAGTGAAATCAAACCTGTCAGGTTTGACTTGCATGGATCTTCAAACAGAAGCACTGGCTTCTTCTTGTTGATTGAGTTTAAAGGGGTGACTCTTTTTCAGTTACTTGTGAGATTCTCGTGAACTTCTTCCCACTCCGTATAATGGAGCTTCTGGTCGGCCCAACAATATCGGGATGCCTTTGACACCTGCAACATGAGTGAGAAAGCCAAACTTGCTGTCTGCATTTCCGGCGCAGTCAAGTGGTCTAAATAAAGTAAGTAAATACTTTGTTCATTAATTTTTAGGCGGTATTTTATTTATTTTTTACAGCATGATCTTGTTTTTCCCAAAAAAAATTCCTTAATGAGCCGCGGTTTGTTTCTAAACAAGAAGTGTTTTGCCCGATCGACACCAGAAAGCGACTGAAATTGTGACAAGTATTTTACTCTACTTTACGCTTATAACGGTAGTTAGTCTAAGCTGTTTCACCAGGGTCTTCATTCGAGAATATTCCTTAGTTTACGATTTTGCTACATATTCTCTAACCAGATGCTGCTAGCCTCTATATTAATATGTGCCGTAAGAGGCCCTTATTGTACATCACTCCTTCGCTAAACTAACATAATAGCACTGAAACTTCGGTGCTATGCTCTGAAGCACCTAGCCTTTCAGTTGCCGTAACTGCTCCCAACTGTCCAAGCTCTCTTCAGTGCTCATATTCTTTGCCGTATTTACCCTTTTGTACAAACTAACCTCTTTTATTTTTTATTTAATGACGTACAAGACATCCAGTGATGACGCAAAGATATTTGCATTGGGAGGCTGAGGGGACTGCAGCAAAATGTAGAAGGGTTTCGCAATACAATCATACACATGTATGTTGGTTACATAGTGTCAATATTGCAATATTGCTTAAGC
>LQNS02278101.1:4506626-4517220 GCA_001587735.2 Parhyale hawaiensis | reverse complement strand
ACAATTCTCAGCCAATTTTTTAAAAAATTGATTCATGTCGATGAAAGTACTTTTTCTGTTAGTTTACGTCATTTCTCTAAACATCGCTCTTCCACTTGAAAAATGCAGTTTAGAATGAAGCAGTTTGAGAACAGCTTCGTTTGAACCGTATATATATATACATATATATGGCTACGATCGGATTTTCTCATATTTGGATCGGTATAAAACTCGAGGTATGCAACCACAGCAACATGAATATTACAAAAGATGAAATTTGATATCATGGTAGGTATGATACGTACAAAATGAACTTCATGTCTTTGCTTCGAAACTGACCGAAATGTTTTTTCAAGAGAGAGCTGAAATAAAAATAAATAAAATAAAACAGCTGTGGTTGAACTTCATTCCAGCGAAAATCAGTGCTTCTTACAGGTTGAATTTTTCCCTATCTATTATTGAAAAGCGTAACACAAAGGAACAACGCTATTCATATGATAGATGCTAGGGTTGACAGACATTATTGAGTTGGAAAGAGTTCGTCAGGGATAAGTGGCGGACGTTAACTTAGATTGGGTGCGTTGCGTTAGAAGAGCTGTATTAGGTTAAATTCGGGTAAATTGCAATAGAGTAACACACGCGTGGCCTGGTCTCGTTCATTTTGAAAGATTTAGACTTTATCAACCGTGGAATTTCTACGGTCCCGCTAGTAACAATAAATCTTGGTTGAAGTGACTGTAAATGTGAGCTGTGTTGCTGTAATGGATTATCTTAACGTTTTTCGTGCAGTGGCCATACTCGTAAAACACAGCAACAATAGAAGTGTAACTTGACTGTATATTTCACCACTTCATTAGGACTTTTCCCAGACATAATTAGCACAATTCTTTGTGCAGGTTCGGAATCTAAAAAAGGCGATACTTTCAACAACAGCTTGGGAAACAGAAGCAGTGCAGAGCTTTCGTGCGCTGCATTCACGGTGTATGTACTGTATGTATATCGTTCGCCCGCCGCTCTCGGGTTGGTTTATGTTAATGATACTTTTTCCAGTACCCTCTCTTCAATTTGCCTTGGTCAAGAATTTGCTTTATAGCTGGCGACATAACTATTTCCTCAGTGATTCTTTGGGTGCGAACATTATTCACTATGAGTTGAAGAGTTCACGTCGTCACGAGATTATAACTCATGAGTGACTCGTCCAACCTGCGTACTTGACGATAGCTGCACCATCTCTGATCAGTGCTCACATTATGGTCGGGCTTCCGACAGCAACATTCCGCAGGTGTGATTACGTTAGAAGTAAAGACAACTTTGCTTTGACCACACACCACAAATAGAAGTCGACTTCCACTGGTCCCTACTGCAGATAAAATCAATATAGGGCCCAGAGAAGCATAAGGCAGCAATCAACCTTAGATTGTTCAAGTAATAGAGCCATAGACGGACGATCCGACGCAACTGCTCTGATCTCCCCCACCATGTGTATTTCTGATTAGGCAAGTCACCCAGTGGACTACGAATTATTTTGAAGCCGTTGCATTCCCGAGCACTAAGCCATCTCCCCTGTATAGCTTGGGAAGAGAACGCCTAATCTCCAGACAACGAGTGAGGAGGTCCTCTCAAGCACCTAACTGATCATTTCCCTGTGCATACTCTAGTAACATCTAGGATGTTCGTCCAAGCTGCATTTCGCTACGTTTACTATAGTGCCGAGGATGTTCGGCGAAGCTGATGAACCCCTTTAAAATAGGTTCCCCAGGTCGCTGAGAGACCTCGCTGGTTCGGCTGCACGCGAAAATTGACCACCTCCATAAGCTCTTTAGAATGCCCTAGTGATCTGAGGTGTAGCTTGAGGTATGAGGAGAAGGATGTACTTCTGCCCCGGGCGCAGCATTTGTAGGGGGCGCCAAACTGAGCCTGGAGGATAGTATGACAATAACAGAATGTCAAATACGCGGTCTGTGGTTTCGGGCGAGCGGGCTTGGCCGAGATCAACTCTGACGACTCAGAAACCAGCCCAAAAGTACCTCTTGTTGATGTGCTCTAAGCCCAGTGCCCACGTGACAACTTTTGTTGCAGCTGGCAGCCTAGAGCCAACTCAACTAATCTGACTGTGTAATCATGGCCGTGACTTCAGCGTGACGTCCATGTACATCGTACACTAATTCTATAAAATATCAGTCTTTCTGAACTAAAATTGCTCATAATTAGGGGCAATAGTTGAAAGTTCACCATTGCCACTTGCTATGGTGCTATGGTGTTAAATTTTACGTAAGCTGAAGCCGTACCGCGGCTACGTGAACGAATTAGTTGAGTTGGCTCTAGACTGCTGGTGGCAACGAAAATTGTGACGTCAGCACCGGGCTAGAAAAGTTATGTCTGTGCTGGAGGTGTGCTAGGGCTCATAATATGTTCAGGATGGAAACATATAGCCTTGCATATATTTTTCAGCGTTTAAAAACCCAACAAAAGTTATGCAAGTGTCTGAACACCTGCGCTTACATTTACATACGATCCGTCACGGATTTCGCTGCAGGGAAATATATTGATACCGTGAGTTGTTAGTTCCAGTACTGCTTATTAACCCTATAATGATGGCTAATTTTTCCCGCATCGCTCTTCTTTATCTGGAAATTATAAGTTACTACCTACACCGGCGACCGCATTATCGGCATAAATCATTCTTTGAGCAAAGAAGAAAAATTGCAACTCATAAAGCCTTATGTTTCGTTCTGTTACACGGACTCCATTGGTGTAAATTTTGAGTTCAGCTTTTTCTCGTCAGGAGTAGTACAATTTCCTTTCGTGCTTTGTTAGCTAACCTCGACTCGTTGAATGCAGCTTCGATTCTCTAACTTCATTGACTATTCTTGAGAGATTTGAAAGTTTAATCTTTCCCAATAAAGGACGTATTCAAAAGCACACTTAACTTGTTCGAAACTGCAGACAGATGCCCTGGCTTCGACCCGTTGATTCACGTTTCAGGAATAACTCAAAATTGATCACCGTGACACTTCAACGCAGTCAATCTTACTTCGTAAAATGGAAATTTCAGTAGGTTCAACTTAATCGAGTTGTATCCAATAACTGCAACGCGATTCTAAGTGACAAAGCCAAAGTTCGTGTCTGCAGTTTCGGACAAGTTAAGTGAAGTGTGCTTGGCTTAAATCGACTTTGGGGATCCAATCGAATACGTCCAAAGTGGAGCTAATAGGAGTTATATTATAGTTCTAACATATGTAACACGATTCAACGGGGCGAAGCCAATGCTCCTGAATGACGTTTTGGATAAGTTAAGCCATGCATGTGGCTGAGTGTAACTTGATTTTCGCCAACAAGTCGTCAACACGAATTACAGCAAGGGTTTAAGCTTTGCTCGTCACATGCGAGAGTTTTTTGTTGAATGTCCGAGGGGTGCATCACTTATTTTATCGGGGTTATGGTCTCGAAAATAAGACAAATCACGGGATGTGGGCAAACTTAATTGTACCAAACATGCAAGCATCATTTGAAAGTATTCTCACAAGCTCAGCGATACGAACGGCATTGCCCTAAACAGCGTTCATGATTTTTTTCAGATGAGGAAGTCAATCTTCTCTTCAAGCACACTAAATTTTTCTCCGCATTTACTGAATCATAGAAGAATTTTCCCGCAGGAAGTGCTGAAATCTAAAGAAATGGGAAGTAGATATTTTAACCTGTTAAGGAACTAAACTGATTATATCTGTTCAGCAGTTGTTTAGTGTTTAAGTAGGTTAGTGGTGCCAAATTGAAACGATTTTGAAATACATATTATGTGTCTATATAGAGGACCCGTGCGTGAAAAACTTCAAGCAATAATAGATAAATTTGCTTAATATAGGGTGAAGCAGAATCTTCTCATCTCTGACTTGCTTCTTCATTTTCTTCATTGATTCTTTCCTGTGCTCTCATCCTTTCGTTTTCTCTTCTCCATTCTCCTTCTTCGTTCACGTGCGTCTTCCACATTTACGGGCACAGACAAACTTTCGAGTAAAACACTGAAATAAACTTGAATGCAACTCCAGTCACCTTATGTGCAATGTGAGCGCACCGTAGCCATGATAATGACTGTCAAACTCAAATATCTGCTTCATTGAAGAGCTGAAATTTTGGCATCTGAAGGAAAAACTGCCCCGTTAATGAAAGACAACAAGCTAAAAGAAATAATTGCGTCTACTACCCGTGAAAAATAATCGAATCGTGAGTGCTTCGTTGATGATCTGCCGAATTTATACGTCGTAACCTGAGAAAAAAAAAGTTGTAAAATCAGAGTCCAGTAGCTGAAAATACATTGTTTCGTTTTCACGAAGTGTTTCTAGCAAAAATTCTATTCAGACTAAGGGAAAAGGATCCCATTTTCACCATCTTCTGCAACTTGGTCGTCAATTTCTGTGAAAACGCAACTTATTTGCAAATCTGGAACCTGGCCTATTTTCCGCCTATCTATTTTATTGAGATGCTGACATGAAATACATCAATAAATACACTAAGCGTTTAATATATTAGGATAGGGTTATGATTATCGTCTCGATGTACCTAAGAGAACGAATACAAATATTTTTTTATTTATTCTGAATAGTTTAACCCGACTTTTCCCATTACAATGGCGATCTGTCAGTAGAAGAACTAAGGGACGCACAGTATGTCGAAAGAAATGGAGGAACCATGCAACGAGGGTGTTTCCATTTACACCATCAGTGCGCATGGGAGCAACAAGTCGGAAAAGATGAACAAGAACAGAACAAAGCATCACTGTCAGGCACACTCAAATGGAACGATGCAAAATGGGCACGAAAGACAGACCTCCCGAAAGCCTAGCAAAGTCTAGCCCTATTTTACCTGGGCTCAGCCTATGCCTGTTGAGGGTTGAACTTGCTCTCTGGTAGTTCTATAAAATCACGATAATTTTATTACGTAACTGCCGGATCTCAGCCACAAGCAGAATGTCATCATCGAGAAAACCTGTTGGGGAGGTAACATATATATACAAGGATTTTTTTGTGGGTACAGAGTGAGTGATGCCGAGTGATTCGTCCATTTTTGTGACAAGTTTTCGACATGATGCTCATAGAGATCCGAAGTGATTGCTCCGTGGTCACGATCTCACGATGAATTCCCCCCAGAAGAGATGACTCGTTGTCAAAAAGTGCTAACGGACGTGGGAAAAGAAAAAAAATCATATTTATAGTACAAATTTGTGATTTTTCTCATGTATCTAAGAATTAACCGAAAACAATGATTGTGGATGTTTGTTATATTGATTTTAATAATTGTACCTCCGTTAGTTTCATACCTATTCGGAGTCTAATAAGCGTCAAACATGGCTAGTTCATCATGCATTTGCTTCAAAAAATAAATTAATATTGAATACAAATAAATTCTTTATCTATTTCCATAAAAATATGATAAAATTTGTTTCAGAGCAACCTCGGGTCTCTGGTTTCTTGACATAATCAATGACTGTGTTCCACCTCTAGAGTAATCACGGCGATGATGATGATCAATGTAATTCTGATCACAAATCACAAAAAAGAAGACTTCAGCAAGATGGAAGCATATGTAATATTAATCACAGTTTTTCCACCTCGCCCGCGATTTTGATGCCATTACCGAACTAGAGAACCGCCCTGAAAGCGCACGCCACCGCGAAACAACGCAATGCGAACTAAAAATTCTAATTCGTCCTGAATCCAAAATTCGTTTTTTTTAAACATCACCCGAACTTAATCATGCGATCTTTGTTACATTTCTAATATTTATTTCAAATTTCAGTAAGATTCGCCTATAATTTCTTAGTTATGTTATTACGAGCACAAAATCCAAACAAAGGACCAAGCACATCATCAATAAAAACGTTGGTCATTTGCTCTTCGTACCATTCCTATCGGTTCCCGCAAATTTCATGATTCGCTCGTAACTTTTTCAGTTATATAACTAAGAAATCACATCGACAAATTAACGGCTGAAAATATCTTCACCGCAAGTTCTTCAACTCTCTCTCCTGACAAAGCCCTGTAAATTTTTGAGCAGTTATGTTACCGACTAAAAAGCAATGGCAAATACTTTACCTCGTCGACGGAGGCAATAATCACTTTACTGACCATAATAAGAGCTTAGAGAACCGTCCAGCAGTTGCTCGAGGATTTGCCTTTAAATTTTGCTTCTGTTGGCTCATCGCAACAAACTGTACACAGCACGTGATGTGTCAGTCTGAACTGTACCGAGTCCGACCTTCGGCTTGCACAACAAATCGGCACAGCGTTTGGCTGGCAACTGCCAGGTGCGGGCGGCATACTACACAGGTGATCACAAGCCCAACCATCTGCGGAGCTCCAGCTTGTGGGCGAAAAGTTTTGTTTCCACCTGCATGCGAGTCGGTGGTTGTTACGGTGAGTTTTGCGGCGGTCGTGACCAGCACCGAATCTGCTCTTGCGTAACTAATGCTAGTTCTTAAACGTACTTCGGCTGTCTAGTCCTATTCTTACGTAACTAGCTTGCCTAACCTTACCATACCTTGTCTAACCTAAACGTACTAAGTCTAACCCTAGCCTAGCCTTTTTTTTTACTCGAACGTGCCTTATCTAGCCTTAACGTACTGTACTTTATCTAGCCACAACGCATTTTTTCTCACCCTACGTATCTATCATTCACTTCCGAAACCATCGGCAAACCCACAGTCGTTGGAAGGTCAGAGGCGTTGGAACAAGTGAGGCCGTGGGGCCCAGCGCCTCCCCCCCAAGAAAAAACTTGTGTGGGTCTGGCCTCCTACAAATTGAAAGATGGCTTGAAAGCGCAATTTTTTATTACTGATATCCTCTTTCAAGTTTTTACTAATTTTACATAGATATAAGGTAAACTTATGTATATATATGGCCAATATTACATAGTAGAGCCCGCGTTGTTAAAAATGACAACGAGGAATTTGTAATGACCCTTCTTCACTGATCATACTTCTATTACCAATATGCTTAGAAGGATAAGCTGCAGTAGCCAACTCAAATCACCATCAGCCGCATATCCTGTGTACGCCAAGATAAACTTCACTATATCGATATACTGGTTTTCAACCAAAAACTGTTTTGTGAAAGGAAAAAAGTATGTTTGAAAAATCAGTATTCTGACCACTGCATTATCAAAAATTGCTTCTCCTGCTTCGTTGATCATTTACTTAATTTGTACGTCGTGACCTGGGAACAAATTTAATTCCAATGTATGGAGAAGTTAGTAAGAATCAGACTCCACGGGAGCTCTAAGAGAAGCTGTATATAGCTTCATTGTTTTCTATTTAACGTTGGCTGAGCAAGAAGTACTTTCAAATTCAGATAGAAGGAAAAGGATCCCACTTTGACCCTCTTCTACAACTGGTCTAATTTTCCCTTGTCATTTTCAATAGAAATGAAGAATAATTACAAAATCCGTAACGTGGCCCGGGGAATCCGGGGAAAATCCGGGCCGATTTGCTTATTTCCAGCTAATCGTTCTGATTCTTGCACAGTATATGCAGGATGTATGAATACATTTATTGATGGGTCGTATGCCATTTTTTTGAACATCCCCGGATACTGATCTTATAGCGGATTTTTTCAGTTCTGACATCCGCTTATGCGATTGCGGATGTTACCATCTCAACATCCGCGGATGCACATGTCCACGCGGATGCAGATGCGGATATTTTCTCCAACACACACACAATATCTTAGTGGATTTTACTGTTCTGACATCCGCGGATGTGATTGCAGACGTTACTATTTCAACATCCGCAGATGCGGATATTGAAAAACTTTGGGGTTATCCGCGAATGCAGATGCGAAGATCGCCCCATCATTAATACATTCCGAAAGTATTTATGTACTTTTTCTGAAATTTTCAATATTTTATTGTAAATAGTTTTGCAAACAATGGAATTTTTTGACCGATTTTCAGTTTTGGTACATGCATGCTTCAAAAGTATAGAACTTTATCATTTTTCATGCTAAGGTATTCGTTCACATACCATTTCAAAGCTAAAAACATGAGAAAGAGACGATGGGCCCCGTTTTTCAAAATTTTTTTCTAAAACTCTGGTGATGCGTTTCGAATGAAAAGACAAAATATTTGATTTCTCACACCTTTCATTCAGAAACACCTTGTTTGTAGCTTCATCACAACAGTATGATCCTCATACTTGAAAAAAAAAAGCGATCTTGTCTTCCTAGTGTTTCTAGCTTTCAAATGATATGTGAACAACTACTGACGATGTTCTTTCTTTTGAACATATTGTATACGAAAGAACAATAGCCTGGGAAAATGGCGATCAAAGTTTTAGAACGCTAAATTACTAATTCGTATCGCTTATATAATAACTATCAATAACATGTATTTCGTATGTTGCTACTATACAAAGTTACGATTTTCACCCCCCTCTCCCGCCTTCCCCTTTACCCCCTTCTAGGGGTTCCCATGCCCCCAGGATAAGAATATTTGATGGCGTGATAGCTCCTACTCTAAAGATTATTCATGAATCCAGAAACAATGGAAATCCGACCCTCAGCCCCTTCCTTTACCCCCCACCAACCTTTTGGGTGTTCCTGTGACCCCAGGGTCTAAATATTTAGTTGTGTGATAGACCCCACCCTAAAAATCACTTTTTATGAAAAAAGAAATAAAGGAAGTGAAATTTTGACCACCCCTTTTATAGGGNAATTTTGGCCCCCCCTTTTAAGGGGGGGGGGGGGGGGGGGTCCTCTGCTCCATGCTCCAGGGTCAAAATATTTGGTGGTGTGATAGACTCCACCCTAAGGATCACCTTTCATATAAAAACTGGAATTTTCACCCAAATCGGCCCGGCGCTTCCCGTGGCATGAAAGATACAAACGTATAGACATACATACAAACGTATGGACATACAAACAAACGACGGTGTTTATTACAGAGCATAGCTTCGATTTTGCCATTCCATCCTAAGTTGCAACTGAGCTATTTTAGATTTATGTACGGATTTCATATGAGTGAGGACTGTATTTTGTTCTAAGTTCAGCAGTCAGTGTCGTGAGCTTAGCTCTCAACTGAGTTGAGTAAGTGGCAGTTTCTGGCATTGATTCCTTCACAGTATAAAGTACATACCAGCGACTGTAATTCCTTGTCTACGAGCTAGGCAAGCGGATATTGTAAGGAAACTATGCGTAACCAAAGTAGCATTTATTCAACCTAGAATATAAACATACATGTAAATTTGTACAACGGTTTAGCTAAAACTAAAAATCTACAAGTCCGATGCAGTTATTTCGATCCCTGGTTGCCGTCGGCAACCGCTCGCTAAGCTTACATGTTATTATTACCCTGCAGTCCCGACAGCCTATAGCTCTACAATGTAAAAAATTAAAATGCTTTCAATATCGCCGCGCATAAATCAGGTCAGAAGTATTGAGAGAGAATTCAGTTGCGTCATACAAATTTGTAACCTGCAGAAATATTACTCTATTGGTCGCAATGTAACGCGTCGTACTGCGTGATCTGCATCGGGTTAGTTTAGCGAGTTGACTGCCATGCCCAACGTTACCTTTATTACGGAGAAAATTTGTAGCGTTGCTTGTCGATTGCCGCATTGGTGCGGCCGAGGCCTTAGTTATGATTATCGCGCACACAGGCGGTCTGGAGATGCCTACGGCTATTCTGTTAGCACACATTCCGGAAATACGTCGCCCACACCCAGTGATTAAATTAACAATCCATTATTTGCATAAAAAAGTTTTTGTTCCGCCTCGTCTCAAGAATTCTGCTGCCCTGATAGCCTAATGAAGTAGATTAGAGACTGGCAGTAGACGGAACCCTGACCCATTCCCAGAGAGCCGCTAAAACTGAAGCTCCGGTCCTGTATGAGCTATCGCCATCACGTCGCTTGCTGTGAACAAGAAGAACCAGTCAAAAGTGATAATTTGAAAATTTCCGTTATAGGTATATAGTCCCCGTGATTTCTTTTGTGTGTGTGATTTCTTTTCAGCCAACTGTTCCTGAAAGAACTGGGGTGGTATCGAACGAATGGTTGATTTTTTCCCGCAAAGTTAAAGCCAGTTACAGCACAAGTAAACTTCAAGAATACGTTATCTGGAACACTACTCAGTACGGTAGGAATTACGGCTTTCTGCACCAATTGGTAACAATCAAGAAGCTGTCACAGTCACCTCATTGCAGTACTTGGCTGGTGTAGCACCCCAAACAACCTTAAACAACGCACTTGTAAATAGCAAACAATCAAGGTTGTCTTGTTAACCGGAAACATTACAATACTGAGAATGACCAGCAGATTGTGGCCTTTTATAAGTAGAGTTCATCCTAATTGTGAGCAGCAATCATAAACTGGTGCTTTCAATTACTTTCTCTTGACTATCAGATGCGGGCAAAATATCTATGTGATCTCCGGAGTGATAGATTTCCTTAGACCCAAGGTCATAATCAGGCGGCCTCACTGGCACGCTGCGGTCCTCTGGGCTCGAGAGAGACTCCACACTGACAGGACTGAGCTCCGGACTGCCAGTGCTGCTCTCCGAAGGCCGGTCACTTGACTGCTGGCGAGGGCAGCTCTTCTTGTAAGCTTCCTTAGCTAAATGCCGTAAGT
>LQNS02278101.1:4453940-4466663 GCA_001587735.2 Parhyale hawaiensis | reverse complement strand
AAAACGACTTCTAATAATCACAGAGACCCCAAGCAAAGATTAATTTCTTCGAGTTGGAATGCGTTGTAGAGCAGGTAATTTAAATTCACAATCGTATATCTTCAGTAAAATTGGCTCATAGATACTACACGCAATGTACTTTAATTTCACATTCAATTGAGTTTTTTCCAATGACGAATTTGAAGAAATAACCTAACAAATTGATGTATGTAAAGCTTGCGGTAGACCTCATCCTAAAAGCCACAGCAAAAGGGAGGCTAAGAAAAACCTGTAATGTTGAAAAAATTATTTAAAACCACAGTGATACTTCATTGGTAGTAATGAACTAAAAATACATATTGAACTATGAGATAAACATACCAAGACAGCTGGCAAAAAATATATTAAAATATAACAAGGTAGGGCTGATACAACCCTTCATGACTGGAACCATCAAAATCTGCCTATCGTGAGGGTCAATATCATTTCACATAACTGCCTATGTATACATTTTGCACCATTTTGTGGTTGCCTATGTTATATTACTTTATGGTTTCCTATGTTGCATCGCTTTTTGGCTGCCTGAATTAAATCACTTCATGGATGCTCACGTTATATCCCTTCATGGGTGCCTACAATACATCACTTCAAATGAGCCTACGTTACATTACTTCACGATTGACAACATTTTATGATGTAACTAGTAAATTCACCCCAGTGGAGGAAAATTCAATGCCGTCATTTTTTATGGCCACCTAGGATTAGTTTTTGGCATGGGTCACATCTAGGCCAACCCACCAAACTCCCTACAAAAAACTATGAAGATTGCTCAACTACTTCCACCTGTTTTTGGGCGGACAGACAAATATACAAATATATATACAAACAAATATAGACACGAACATGCAGGCGAGCTCAGGTCACTCAGCTGAAGCGCTCATGTCCGACCCCCGTATCCAAGATACCGTCTTCGGCACATGAATTTTCTCCTATCTTATTCCCATAGAGCGTGGCAGGAAACATATAAACATAGTTATAAATAAATAAAAACACGACGTGAATTACTATATAGTACAGATGGATGACTAGGTTTTATCAAGTTAAATCACATCACAGTCAACCCACCTGACTACAAAAAAAAATATATATATATTATCATGACTTATCTCATTCTGCCCCTTGCTTGGTGGAGATATACCAAAATTCACCACCGTCGATTTTCTTTTCATGGGCAGCTAATTTAAGTTTTTGGCATTGGTCAAATCTAGGTCAACCCATCAGACTCTCTCCAGAAAAAGTCATTACGTTCCTCAACGCCTTCTACTACTTTATGGGTTGACAGACAAATATATATCTAATATACAAATATATATACTTGAATCTTCAACGAAAACATTGTCACCGCTCTTCGCTCTGCTAGCGTGTGATAGACAAATAGGCCATCACAAAAAAATTGATCATTTACTCTTCCTGATACATCGGTAGGTGTCTAACAACTCATGCAAATTTCCTAAAAATAACTGCAGCAGCCGATTGCAGTCGAATAACTGACTGCAGTCTGCAGCAGTCGAGTGAATGCTGCTACCAGATGCACGATTTATAGTTCTACCGTCGGCAAGAGTTTTGTCGTTAAGCCCGTATACCAAATAATTTTAGTTAACAACTCCATTAGATGCTTACTTGGCATTTCATCACAAATCGAGCATACCACGAATTTTAGAAACTTCTGTTCTACAACATGAGACTTTATTTTACTAAATATTGGGGAACAATTTTACGCTACTGCAAATATCAAAGGATGTCATAAATAGTTGCTTTACGTAGCTAATTATACTTCATGCCTTAATATTTTTTGCGTATAGAAGTTTTAAAAGTATGTACAGGTTTGCCAGTCATTTCTGAATGTAAAAGAATTAAGTCATATAGACTAAACAAAGTATGAAAAAGTAATTAGACTTATGGGAGGACATGTAAAAATGCGTCTGCGGCACCGTGCAGCCAGGCCCAATTGCGGGACCGAAATCCGTCTTAGTGGCCAGTGTCCAGTCAATGTATGATGTGCAGGTGTGGTCTTTGCGTCAGCTTTCTTGGGAAGTTTACACCCTGAGGAACAACGGCGTGAGAGCAAAGTCAAATCAAAGACAGCAGGAGAATTTAGTATAAACACTCATGACCCAATTGAACTCTTCTACCAACAACTGAATACTTTTATACACTGATGCCATTAGTTGAGATAGTTCAGCTACGAAATGGCTTTTTTCTGAAAGTGAGCTCTTGGTCTTTAATGTGGGTACTAAAAGGAAAATACCGGTAACTCCCAAGTTTCCTCATTCCGACTAAGTTCACCCATGAAGCGCCAACTTTATGGCATCTGATTTGCATAGCTCCATGGCCGATGTCCCCCGTCATGGGTAAATACAATAGTTAGCGATTTTGAAAGAAGGACTTGCCTTCATGCTCGTGAGGAGTTCATGTTATTAGGCAAGTAATTTTCTGCCACAACAAGTCCTACGGGATGGAAAACAGTAAGCAGCGCATTAAGCCCGTTGCACACGATAGTCTTGTGTCTAATGTTTTCACTTCACCGCGCTCGAAAATTTCATACTGTCCTTACAAACACGACTGTGAGTCTATCAAAAGCTTCGATAAAATGTTTACCGTCGTATTCTCTGGCGTAGCCCGTGTCACTAGTGCAGCTTCTTGTGGTTTTTCAAGTTTTCAGTGAATGTCGGCTCAGAAAGACGTGATATTTTTGCTGTTTACACAGACACAGAAACGCATTCGAACGCGGTGAAGTGAAAACACAGGACAAAAGACTATCGTCTGCAGCGGACTTTACGTTGTCTGTTAGTAGACTCACTTGTGGAATAATCGAGATGTTCCTGCGGAGCGTGTGCAGGCCTAACTTGGTGACGTCAGCGCCATCTATGATGATCTGCCCAGTCGGTTCCGTCAAGCGAAAGAGGCAAGAAATGAGCGAGGACTTGCCGGCGCCGGTGCGGCCCACGATGCCGATCTGGGTAGTACAGCAACACTACTTAATAGTTAATGTAAAAAATTGTACTGTACAATTGGGTATCAAATACATTGGTCTCACGGGAAACTAGAGGTCGCACATATAATTTATATCTTAACGCTGAGAACCAAGTAGCTGTTTCTAGCATATACCGTACGCCTCACTTTCCTACCTGCCTTTCATTTTCAGACGACACACAGACGGTGACTGAGGGATGTAGTATCCAGTAGGATTAACCCGGTAATTTTCTTTTGTCACTGGACAGTGAAGTAACTGCTAACTCAAGTTTGAAGCGCTGCTATACATGTATACGGGTAAAACTCATATTTTTTTCTTTAATAAACACACTACACGATGGATGGTGGGAACAAAATAAAACAAATAATTTTTAAAGAGACTTCGTTGTGAGTATTCAAAATATCACTTCTTTTGAACACCAAGTGGCCAGAGTCGTAACCATAGGGAAGAACTGTAGTAGATGGATGACTCGAATCCATGCATGCGTCACGAAACAAAGATAGAGAAAGGGAGAGCTAATACTACCTTTATGGAAACTGGCAAACTGCTGCTATTGTCCTTAATAACAAGCAAATGAAAGAAGCCCTGAACTATATATGTTGCGCGCGTTTGGTGGATTTGCGCGATCGATCGATCGCGCTGCGCGTTTGGTGGATGTTGTAAGTATTAATCAAATGCGCACCCATCGATCGATTGTTTTGCGCGGACGNTAATCACAAGTTATAGCGATTCAATGAACTGCCCGTAGAGCTCTGTTTCACCGAGGTTTTATCACTGATAAGATTGTCATTGTCGGAAGGGTGTATATTTTGCTAGATGGTTGTGATTGTGCTCTAGTGCGTGGTCTATATACTACTACTACCTTTATGGAAACTGGTAAACTGCTGCTATTGTCCTTAATGAAATGAAGGAAGCCCTGAGCAATACCAGAACAAGTTACTGCCAACATTAATTTTGAGGCCTGCAAAAATTAGACTATCACAAATTATCGTCAACGTAAATGAAGGAATGTTGCTAGATACTACGTATGAAGATGTGAAATACGAGGACCGATCCCAGATGCCAGCGACGCAGTTACATCGACATAGCTTGGATAACCTTGTGGTAATGTAACAAACTTTTCCTGTACGCCCTCGCCCCACTTCTTCTTCTATTCTTCATGTACAGCTCTAAAGAGTCTAAATTTTGGACGACAAACCGCCTGAAACAGGTATGGAAAGGTAAAAAAAATTTATTTATTTAGTTTACGTTAGACTACCGTATACAATACAGTCATTTGTTTAAAAAACTTGAAAAATTTAAAAAAAAGCTCACCACAAGATTCAATTCAGTGTAAGGAAATTACAAGCTAGTCTTTAGCTAGATGAAAAATATCAGTACAGAAGAGCACCACCTGCGATACTGCTAGTCAAATCAGATGCATTAGTGAAATATACATGAAAAACACAGTGCACGGCCAATATACAGGCATTCTGAAATTAATTTTGGATAACATGAAAAGTAACAAACTAAAGGAGACAAGTCGTACACCGGATCGCATTTATATACAGAGGGAAATTGCCACTAATAGTAGACTATTCCAAGATGAAAATACCATCATGTGTATGAAGAATTCTCTTTGAACACAAAAGTAACAGTAAAGTAAGGCGTTCGTGGGAAAAGCTTCGTTCACCTTAGCACATCGAGACAACAATTCCAAGCCAGATCCAGATTGAATGCCTGACAGACCATTTTTTTCGCAAGATTCTGGCCCTTTCTAAGCAAAAACTGAATGAAGATTAGGAAAATTTGGCCTAAAACTAGATGTACTCGGAATGCAGATTGAGTTCAATGACCTGGAAAGAGATTGAAATATGAAGCTCATTTTAAGCACGAATGGCTACCTTGTCATGCGAATAACGTTTCATCTACTGTTAAAGCGTCTTTTCTTCATTCGCTGTGAGCAAAACGTAGCACTCGATAGTCCTGAGTTGGTAAAATGGGTTTATCTTAGGGTACGTTCAAATTGGACTCTGAAATTAAGTTCTAAAGGCTTGACTTATCCGAAATTTCAGAGATGACCTTGGCTTTGTCAGTCAGGGCTGGAAGTCACGTACGCTGGGCCGGCTGAAAACTCAATTCTATACAAAGAAACATTGAGTGTCTGCAAGCGTCAGGGGTAACCGATTAGAAGCCAATGCCTGGAACTCAATTCAACAGATCGAAACCTATGCACATATCTGAAGTTTCGGGCAATTTAAGCCTCGAAGTTATAATATCAGAGCCCAAACGAACGTGCCACTAGTTCTGAAGAGTTTAAAAGGAATCTGCTGACCTACCTGCAGACTGCACAGCATGGTTAGGTTTCTGTTGATACTCAAGGTTACAAAATTATTTAATTCATTACAACGACGAAATAATTGTAACCATCATCAAGTGACGACGTGCCATATTAAGGCAAAGTGCCAAGTTGAGGCTGTGTCAGATTGCTCCTGGGAGTTTCAGAAATTGAACTGAACAAAAACCTGCAATCTACATTCACAGGTCTAGTCTTAGTCATGTGTTTTTTCTTCACAACGTCCGAATGAGATGCTGAGTCTATTTCAGCAATAAAAAAATCGCACTGTTGTTCGAGTAGTTACGCACTCAAAAGTTTGGGGGCAATAGAAACCTTACTGGTGACACTTGCTGGCCATCTGACATATTGGCTTATATTTAAGCACAGTGTTTGGTAGACTCATAGTTGTGTTTCGGTGGACACAAACTACATGCAATCGAACGCTGTGCAGTGTCTAGACACTGTTGAGTACAGTGGGCCTCAGAGTACCGGTGAGGGCGGTTTTTTAAAGCATGCCAGTTTCTACGGGCTTGAGAAAATTGGGAAATTTGCTAGAATATTAAGATATGGGAGCTACATCTTCCTGTCTGAGCAAAGCCCCTTATTATACATTGTATTTCAAATTAGTATCGGACAAATTAAATCGGGTCCTAGGCCATATATAGTAGTAAAACTTGTAACCTTCTGATCCTAACCTTCTCGCCAGGTGCAAGGGTGAAGTTCAGCTTCTTCAAAACAAGAGGTTTAGATTCTTCGTACCGAAGGCTGACATCGTTGAACTGGATGGCTCCGGAGCGTGGCCAGAGTGGATCTAACTTTTCATCTGCAAGACAAGGGTAAAAACATTAAGTGGAGAACACATACTGAGAAAACACTACGCTTATTACGTCATAAGGCGGATCTACTCTGGGTATGTATCTATCAAAGCAGGAATAACTCTTAAGCAAATCAATAAATAAATCTTATTAGGTACACATAGGGGCAGGGTACAAGTGCACAAGTCACAGCTTATAACGAGAGTTACATTAGCTACAAAGATCTGGTAATGCCACTCAAGGGCGTATTCATGGGGCAATGGGGCCATGCCCCCCCCCCCCAAGACCGATAAAGGGAGCCAAAGTATGTTTTGCCCCCCAAGATCGAAGTCCAATACTTGCTAGATTTATATTTTTTGTGTATATTTTTAATACCAGCGTTGTAGCCGCCAGATTAATTTACCATTATTCTACCGAATTTCTCTTCCGACACATGCCTCCCAAATTATTGGGCCGATTTTAAATATATATATTTTTTGGTCAAAATATTCGGAATGATTTCCTCTACATAGCTGCATGTATCATTTGTCTAATCCCCTAAGGTTATCAATTGGTGCTAAACTGCTTTCCCCATGCTTCATGTTTAACTTGCAGGAAACCTCTGGAAATTTTTAATTGTAATACACATACTCTTTCCCACCCGCAGAAAAAACACACATCATTTCCCTCAAAATGCCCTCATTATCCTTTTATAGTTTAAAAATTGGGAATTTGGGAAATACAATCCATCACCTCCGAAAAGCCCCTATGAATTCTTTAAAAAATTTCCCTATTGGCTGTCTCCAATTGTATTCAATAAAAAGAAAATTCGAGTGATTTAAATCATATATGTTTGGAAAATTCTGCGACGTATCACTGTGAATGTAAATGAGCGAATTGCTGCCAGACAGTCTGAAAAACTGGAAGGACTTGTGGTATTCGCATCCCAAGCAAAGATGGTGGAAGAGCCGTGGCCACAAAGTATTCTAATAGCTTCGCCATGCGGGGAGCAAGATTGCTCAACAAAACGCCTCGGCATATTCGAAACGCCACTGATATCAAAATTATAGAGTCCAGGCAACAAGCATTTCAGCCCTAGTAGGGTTAAAGTACATTATGCAGCGTTTTTAAAGTAATGCTGCAAGTAACTACATAGAAGAAAGTTACCAAGACGAACGTTTTAAGCTAAAAATCCCGAAATCGGCCCAGTAGTTTGGGAGAAACATTTGGGAAAAGGACATTGTATTGATTGTTTAGGGTAAAAACGTTTTTAACCATGGCAGCATCGAAGTCGTTAAGCCCAATTGAGGAGTTTACGGCTCCTTAAAAGCGTGGGTGCACTATTGCGAAAATTGCTCAGTCACTCAACTTTTCCCTTCGGCCGTCACATTGCCGTGACTATGCTACTAATAGCGCTTGAATGTCAAGCTAAAACTATAAGTCATTGCAACTTTAAACTAACTCAGAAGTAGGAGGTATGCTCAAAGCTTTTTTTAAGGTGCACACTGCAAGAAACGACTCGTACCTTAGATATTCTTTTTAGTGCCATAGTAATGTCCTAGCCGAAACCTTGCGCTCTGCAACACAATAGGATACAGAATTGCGTGGCCATGCATTTTTTTTGTACATGTGTGCGCGTCCTAACAGTCATAAGCTATTCTTAACCCCCATATGACTGTGGGTGTTTTTAGTCAAATATATCTCTACTTTGAAAATAATGCAGACTGGAACATATCACAAACCAGCAAAAAACGAATAAAACATCAAAATATGTTTACAATTTCACAAGTTTAACTCGTACAATAAGAGCATGAATGTATTTTCCCAGCATAGCCAAGTAAGTCATCAATACACTCCTGGGGTTGAGCCCCCCCCCCCCACCCTCTCAATCNCCCCGGGGGCCCCCCCCCCCCCCCCCCCCCCACACACACACTCTCAATCCTAGAAACGGTGCTGCCTGGCTGAGTGATGGGGTTATATTGAGGGAAACAATTGGTGCGCTTTGCTGTCGGTGGAGAAAATAAAGTTTTTACGATGATAATATTCCGTAACAGTAGCCTAAATATTAAATGGGGTGCTTGCATTTTTATCTCTACTTCCAAATCTTAGCAGGGTTAAAATTTTTTAGGGTTAAGCTGTTGCAATTGCGCACTCAACGAGAAGAAATCAAAATTAATATTTAACAAAAAATGATAAAATGCGTCCAGTGAACAACTATACTGCTTATGACGACGGAATAGCAACTATTTAAATTATTAATAACCTAGTTTTTAAATTATATACATGTACAGTATCTCTATATCTCTATGTATCCATGCATATGCAATAGCACTATGCCTTGTTTGGGCTATAGTAGACCGCCACTTTTGATAATCATGCAGTGGATGTAGCATTCCCCCCCCCCCCTCAAGAAACAGGGCTGGATCTTCCCTTGATGCCACCATTACAAAACACACTGCGTTGTGGCCAATGTGTGGTGATGGTATGAGCTGCCATCGGCTGTACATGTTAGATAGTTTGTAGCCAAGACTTTTACGGATCACCTTGAATAAGGCGTTATCAAATTTTTCTCTCCCGATCTATAGACTAAGAATGAATACTCCTGTCCTAACTTTAACATAATCCATATGCCTTTGGTGCCCTAGTTGACTGCGGCACAATCATCAGTCGGCGAAATATGTCATTATAGGCTACACGTAGACGTGCAATACACTTCTGCTTAAATCCACAGAAGCGAGTTCCATCACAGACGGTAGCAATAACTCCAAAACAGCTGACATTTAATATCTCTACCGAGCAGTGAAAAAACTTCCTGATAAGAAAAATGTTGACTAGTGCGTAGAGCTATTGTGTTTCCATCTCTATATTCTGGTTATCACAAAAATGACTGATGATTTTATTACCCAGATAAGAGAGGCCGCCCGCATAAGTGAGATCGACACCACTGAGACGAGTTACTTCAAGGGGACAGTTTACTACTCCTAACTAATTTACGTGCAGACAATCTTAACAATATTATTATATTGAATGCAGAGTTTGGTAGCTTCGTCTTCTCAACTTGAGAGCAGTTTTTGCAGCCCACTGAAATGGAGAGAGACAATGACTACGCGATTAGCATTACTGAGCGCATTTACTGAATTACCATGAATATGACACCCCACCCTAGTTGCGTTCAGTTAGGTGCGCATACTATCGCGCAGTAAGCACGAGCTTAGGACATAAAGGGATACGGGGCACCACAAGTTTATCATTTATCGTCGCATGTATATTTTTAACAGTAATGGACATAGATTGTTCAGCTGAATGCTCATTTTCTCAGTCGAGACATATATACTAAAAATCACGTCAGAACAACCATATATATATATATATATATAGTATACATATAAATATACACAAGGATACAAGGTTGGCGCGATGCCGCATCTCTATTAAGTATAGATGCAGAGTGTGGGAGTGTGGCAGGCCAAAACCGGGCTAACGCGCCCTTAAAAGAGGTTACTGTAACCCGAAAAGTGGTTGTGAGAACACCATCTAGCAAAGAGCGGAATAAGCCCAACGATATTAAAAATCCAATTAAGTTAAAATTTTGAATAATTTTCTACTAAAAGCCACAACTCGATGTTGAAAAGTTTGCAGATATATTGAGGTAATATGAAGCATTCTAAGACATTTACGCGAACGACGTTTGCCTCCTAAATGCTTAGTTTACGAGATATTTAACTTTGAAAGTATCATTATTTCCTATGGGAAAAATAGCCGGCGACCCCATAGGAATATAAAGTACCTTAAACCAACCTAACTTAGTCTAACCTCACCTAATCTTTCCTAACCTCACCCAACCTTTATTAAACATAACCTAACTGTACCTAACCTTACCTAATCTTACCTAACCTGGCCTAACCTAACCTAGCCTTACCTAACCTTTTTTCCCGTATAAAAACAATGAAAACCCCAAAGTCAAATATCTCGAAAACGAAGCATATCCGACAAAAAACGTTATTCATGAAAAAGTCTTAGAATGCTTCATTCTAACTAAATATGTAAAAAATGGTTATCGAGTTGTGACCTTTAGTGGAAAATCACTAAATTTTGTCAATTAAGGTTCCAAGGAACTAATCTGATTTACTTATTCGGGTGTACGGAGTTTATTTGTTGCTTATTTGAATGAAAGTTATACTCTTTTTATTCAAAATAGACGTTTGTGCTCGGTGACCTGCATCGCCGTCACCGTGTCGCAGTCGTCAGTTGAGCTATGATTGCGACACGAGGTGCGACTGGCTGGGTCACAGGTGTAGCACCGGTAACCCAGAACTGCTGATTGCGACATACCCCAGATGTTTTACTCAAAGTGAAGTCAGTTTTGAGGATCGGAACAGAGACTGCAGAATCGAAAAAATTCAAGAGGAAACACTTCAGACAGTGAAGGTATAGAAAAATACACATGATTTTCTTTTTCACAGTTAGATGAGTTTCATTTCAAGGGATGAAACTTTGTGTGGTTCATTATGCTTAAATTTTCAATTAACTTATAATGGGGCACTAAATTTCAAGCGATTAAGGTGATATTGATCCTATACAAACCACTGCCATAAGGAGGCTTGGGTGCAGTGCTTTTCAGTTGGGTTTATTATTATTTTTTAGCACTGTTATACTTAAACATTCCGACTGTGTCACTCGAAGGAAGAGCGAGGCACTTGACCCTTGACCAAGGCCCCGCTTTGAAGCAACATCCATGACTGACAAAGTGAGCTTGGATAATAACTACGAATATGATGTATCGAGCGTTCTATTCTACTCTATCTGCACTGCTATATCACTGACATGCACTTCACTGCATGCGGCTGGACCAGCTCCAATATGAGTTTTGAGGGCATTACCTATCAGAAACGACCTTTTTTATATTGTGGGGCATTCCAATCACCGAGTCCTATCTACAAGCACAACACAAAACGACTGGAATGACTTGAGGGTATTCCACGGTTTTTGCTTGAAAGTGTTCATACCTCTCACGCTCAGGTAAACCTCGTTCAGTCTTATCGAGCACATTCTTTCAGAATAAGAAAGAAAGAATAATTCTTTCAGAAGCTTGAGTTTTACCTTCATTAGTCTTTAGCGGAGCTTCAGGCTGCAGCTTGCTGAACTCGAGGACTCGCTCCACGGATGTCATCTGGTTCTCCACCTCAGCGGACTGCCGCACGCCCCACTGGAATATCGCCGACAGGCTCATGGCTGAGGATATCGCCAGGCCCACCTCACCACCCAGTGAATCTGTCGTATAGGGGTAATGGTCGACGTTAAAATAAAATCATGCCTTATACCTATTTTCATCACTACCAGGGGTAGGTGCCAGTGTTAACTAAGAATTGGTAGAGGCAAAGAAACCTTTTGAATGAAACATTGTTCCACAGAACACATATCAACGCCATTGGCAAACGTTTCGCATCAGGATATAGGCATTGGGAGATAAGACTATGCTACTGTTATTTCGTAAGTTGAACCGCAGCAAAGAAAAATCACGCATCATTTCAAAATCATTGAGGTTGCGAGTCATCAGAATCTGGATCTACAGAACCAGGCTCAAGGCACGTTGGATTGCGCATCGAAATTAAACCTAGGCCTAACTGTCCGACACCTTATGCGATCTGACCTCACTCGGTTATCCTCGAAACTTCCAGAAGCTCAATGTTGCTCCCTAAAGGAGAGTCTTCGGTTGGCTCAACGTTCTCGCGTTGTATCTAACCCACGTAACGCGATTGAAGTGGCAATGCCAAAGGTTTTGTCTGAAGTTTCAGACAAGTCAATCCTCAAACGCCTTTTACGGAGCCGCAATTGACTGAACGCACCCAGAAGAAAGACTTGTTGCACTTTGTGATGCAACCGAAGGAAGGCGTGAAAGAAAAGCAGGTAGGTACCTGATTTTCAAAGTACAGTGGAGTAGGCACCGAAAAAAAAAAATTTCTTGCTCTCCCAAATCAGTAAAACTTAACTTAAATGTTGGTAACGGTTAAACGACAATGCTACTCACTCATGCTATCATCAAATATATATTGTACAATAAGCTACCTACATGAAAACATCTTTAAACTAGAGCACTCTTAGAGCGCATACCTCTGCCAAGCAAAGCAACGGTAACGAAAAATTCAAATTGGCGCTGAAGCCATGATTTTCTTTGTTTCAAGTCCAAACTCTAATCATTTGTGCCTTTTAATAGTAGTAACACCTTTTGCAAGTTTCTTGAAGATCCGCTCATAACTTTCTGAGTTATGCTGCAAACAAACATTATGACAACATAAGTCAAACATGAAACAAACCAGCCGATTTGCACCAAAATTTTCTCATTTATGTCTTTTAACATTACTGCAACTCCTGTAAATTTCATAAAGATCCAGTTGAAACTTTTTGATTTATTGTGATAACAAGCACAAAATCAAACACAACAAACACACGAACGAACCAACAGATCATCACAAAAATTTGGTCCCTTACTCTTTGTACAAGGCATTAGTGAGGCCACACTTAGAATTTGCTGTTCAATTCTGGTCGCCACATCTCTGTAAAGATATCGATAACATGGAAAGAGTCCAACGCAGAGCAAC
>LQNS02278101.1:4422646-4442465 GCA_001587735.2 Parhyale hawaiensis | reverse complement strand
GTATAACGAACGTTTTGTTTCCACGTAGAGGATAATAAACCTACTAAATTTAGGTATAAAAACTGGTTAAATTTTGAACATTCTATCATTGTAGTTATTAATAATAAATTCTTTTCACTAAGAACATATGAAATCAGTAGGAATAATTCAACTATACAAACGAGAAATTTGAAAAAAATCTACAACTAAATCTTATATGACAATGGATGATTAATTCATATCACTAACACTCGCTGTAGACGAGTCAATACAACGGAACATTTGTATTTAGGGGGGGGGGGAAGCAGCATAACATTGCGAAATCTGGCACCGCGCTCCCGGCGACGTAATTGCACCAGAAGGAACTTAGTTCTAGTGTAACGATGATTCTCGTGTGTAGCGCGCTTAACATCATCAGAGATTACATAAGGAATATATTTCAACCCTCTGTTGCTCCAATCAGAGACAGCACCAACTGATACGCGAGCTATACTGAAGGTATAGGAGGGCCACGATAGTGCAGTGAGTGAAGAATTGCAAGGAACGTACATATAAACAATTTGAAGTTTTTGTATTTAGTATGATGCGAGTTAGGACAGATATAAATTTAGATCTGGTTAAGATTACGTTTGGTTCCGAGAAATTAGGTTACTTTTATCGCCAAACTTGAGCAATTTCATTCATTGCCATGTAGTTGTAAGTTAAAAGTATATGTGGTTGAATGTACTTGATCTATTTTATTGGCCACATGGCCGGTATCGACAAAGTCGTGAGCTCGAGCGAAAGGTTCGGCTCTATCGATAGATACGTCGCCTTAAACGTTATATATACTTAGTGAAATGTGAGTGAAACGTGCACTATCATCCAATAAAATGCCCACTCATTTTTCGAACGCACTTATCATCGAGCAGAAGAAACCTGCATGAGAAAGGTGAGTGTCGATTTAGCAGATTAATATAGTTTACTTCAGTTAAGAATAGGCAGGATAAGTTCAGTTAGCTACAGCAGGTGCCTAACATTGCTGTTAGACACATTATGCCAGAATCGCGACTGTAGACCCCTACTTGAAACCCTCACACGAAACCCCACCGCTCATTGACATAGAAAAATCAGAAAGTAAACAAGGCAATAGAGACAAACCATTAGAAAAGCTAAGAAATAGGATCAAAGTGAGCACACAGAGCGAGCTGCCCCAAAAACTCAGCCAAGAGTTCAGTTACCTACTAAGGCCGAGTTCACACGCCCCTCATCGTAACGCGTTCAATCACGAAAATGAACACGAGCCGTCCGCCAACTTTTTCCGTCGCTGTCCATAGCTAGAAGCGACCTTCATACAAATGAATGAAGCCTCGCGTTCAGTTATGATTTCGTTTCTTTACATTTTCACTTATATTTGGCACGGTTTGCAGTCACATTCGTATCCCATACTCTTATAGCCTGAATTTGAAAAAAAAACGGTCTATTTTCAAAATATTTATAGCCTGTTACACCGATAGAAGTGAAATCATTACTCCGCAATTCGCTTCGTTGTCGAATCAGCTTAACTAGTTTTCTAGTGTTAAACGGAAATACAGTGATTCTTATCGTTAAAAAGACGGGGAAAAAGCATTTTTGTCGACTTATTCATGATTTGAACACGCTATAGAGGATTAATTCAGCATTTATATGTTCTGTTTACTGAACTTGAATTACGCGACGCGTTCAGAAAAGGGACGTGATTCATCCTTCCGTCTCCCGCATTTGTTGTTGCTGCTTATATCAAATGAACGCGCCTCGTCCATCAGTAGGACTGAACGCGTTACGATGAGGGACGCGTGAATACGGCTTAAGTCTTTTAGCTGCCGCTCCTTCCAAAACAAAGTGTGGGTGAACCTATCTACCCTAACCAAATAGCATCCACCTTAACCAATTCATACCAAAAAACCGACTCTCTTAGGAATAACACTGCAGTTGGTGACCTACATACATACATGACGCCAATGGCTATGATAGTCCTTTGCTATTTACAATAGGCACAGAGTTTGGTAGGGATAATATGCAATGGTAAACGCACTCTATAGGGAGATAGACAACAACGCGTGTTAACTCACCAATAGGGTGTGTATCAAAATATTGTGTGGGCACTCTGATGACGGCGGAGAACATCTTGTCGTGAAGGCGGCGGGAGGACCTCATGCACATCACGAAGAATAGAACCGTGCGGCCCAGTGCCAGCCCGAACAGACTCACAATCAAGCCTGCGATCAGATTCACCAGTGAAATCCATCAAACTATTTCAATGTACAACTCAGAGTACACACAGTGTTACTGATATCTCTATTTCGGAAGTTTATTCATTGTAATCGTTGTGAAAGTAATACGAGAGTGAACCCTCTTTGTGAGTTCGCTGGAAAAGTATATGAAACAGTAACTGATGTATAGTATGCCAAGAATCGGTCCGCAGAAGTAAGAAAACGGAGAACTGTCACGTGGACAAGGAAAAAGTAGATGTCCCGATGGCGTAACTAAGCAAAAGTAATCTATTGGGTCGGGATCCCTGGAGCTGGACTCCCCAAAATATCAGTGAACAAAATAACTATAATGAACAGAAAAAGAAAATTAAAGTTACTCGTTAGGGGTAGTGGAGGGGGACACAAGAGGAAGAACAGAATAAAAATAATTAGTACGGGTATAGACTACACTACCTATATTTCACTACCCACTCAAAACCAGAAGTGGCCCTATGGTTGATAGATGAATCTTAAATAATATGTTTGCTAACTGACATAGGAATCTCAAACAACAAGTAAACTGTTCGTGATGAGGCAAGAAATCTGTTTATGAGCAAGAAGCAGAAATTCGTAGCTTGATGTCAACAATGGGCAAAGGTCATTAAAATGTAGGACACCAAAATGACTCAAGATAACCAGAATTATTATCCAATTTACCTATGGTCAATGTTCATGTATACGTCCTTCTTTCTTATTTAGATGCCATCTTTGAGTTTCCAAACAATTTATTTTGGTTTGAAGGCGCTATGTAGGTTGAAAAAAAAATGTTATTGGAGTTTTATCACAATTTACCGCACGTCCCACTTGGAAGGAGTGGGCATTCAAGTCGTCGTGGCTTGTTTGGCAGAGAGTATGTAAATAGAAGTTAAGTGGGTGCTAACAGTAAAGAAAACAGATTTTTGATACTTTATGGTTTATATGCTCTCGTTAGACATAATTTCTATGGAAATTTTGTTTAAATTCAATTTATTTCTTGGTGCCGTCACTAATGGGTTAACTAGCCTAACCCTATGACCCACATTCTACCCGCGGGAAGGCCCTTGGGTTCGATTGACCTGACAATACGAGTCACTGATCGAAGGGTTACCCACAGGTATAGACAACGACGTTGGTGGAAGTGTCCAGATACCCAGGCAGAGGCGGTGGTTCTGACAGAGAGAATGTCGTCGAATTGTTTGCAAACGTAGAATTCTGTATGGACGTTCTCAGCTGCTCCCCGTTCGTCCTGTAAAAAAAAAGATGCATTCATATGCTGTAAATATTTATTGCTATAAAGTTTGTTATCTACGAACCGTAAGTATTTGGAGACGTTTGATAATAGAGACTATTACCATCACCGAGGACGTGCTATGATATTAAGGTATTTATAGAATAATTTGCCGAACATGCTAGTAGGAATGACTAAAACATCAATATAAAGCTTTAACAGTATTCTGCATCGTATTATAGGCTCTGGGAATGCGACTGGTAGGGCCGGACTGCACTTGAGTCGCAGTGCTGTATTTTGTGGTTTCGAAAAATTTCCAAGGCGGTAGCTGGGCTCAAGTGCACCAAACGTCTACATTCTCCTGCCGGTCATGACCCTTGGCACTGGAAGGGGCAGAACCCTCGTGGTTGGCTTCGGTCGTCCGGGCAACCTATTTCGTGACTCCACACGCGTGAGGTCATGTGAAAAACGTTACCTGGACATCGTCCGTGGACCCCACAAGTTAGGTATTTGATCACCCGTCACGTTTGTCTCCTGAAGAGCAGCGGCAGGTCGGCGGTCGCTGCTCCAGTCAATCTCCTCACTCCCACCGTAAACGTAGAGAGCAGCCCCGGGCCAATAGCAATAGGCTATACGCCTACCCAACCTACTGTCTACATATTGCATCATATACACGACATCACATGTACAGCTAGGGCAACCCAACAACAGCAACCCCTAAGAATGGAACTTACCAGTATGACAACCAGTAGTTTGTGCCAGAGTATAGGGCCTCGGTTAGGACCATTAAAACCGTTAGCAAAACGAGCATCATCCGACCGCCACCGTAGAAGAAGTACTTCAAGTATACTTCGCTGGTCACGGATCCACTCGAGCGTTGCTCCTTGTTTTCTTCTAGAGCCGTGGACGAGTTTCTTCTAGTCTGCTTCGTACGACTCTCAGTTTCAATGCCTCTTGCCTTCAAGTGTTCCTATTTTGGGAAGTATCACGAGGGTAAGCGCAATGTACCGGAAACTAAGACACCTTTTAGCTGAAAAATAAGTTCTCGCACGCGAAGTGCTTTAAGAACCACTTTAAAAGTAATTCTTTACTGATTTTAAAAGCCCACACATTAACACGGCCGAGCACGGGTCCAGACAATGCGTTCAAGCCAACACATCGGAACATGAAACACCGACTGAACTGATAAATGTGCGCCTAGCAGTCTTCGATGTTACAGCTGGTCCTAAATCGCATCTTATGTATTTTTAGTCAAAAATGACAGAATGCACGCAGTGTTGCTGACAGGTGTATTAGTGAATACGTTGGAAATCGTACAGTGTCAAGCTACGCGCCGTCCATGTGCAAAATTCACCAAATTACGAAGTTCGTTCCTATTTTTTAATTGCAAAAATCAAAGAGTTACGAAGACGGAAGGGGCACAATTAAAAAGAACGACCATCATTCTCAATGCACTCTCGCCAGGGAAGAACGGGACACCTCGGTCATAAAACTCAGCGCCTACCGAAACGGTTCATTTTTTTACAGCTGCGATTACAACGTTCTTGTTGGGGAAACGCTGTCCTCATAATGCATACTTCAGGGGTCCGAACCAGAGGAAGTTTGATGGCGCCAGGTTGGAACTATACGGTGGGTCAGACAGTACCGTCCAACCGAACTTTGTTTCACAATCCGTGGTCTTCAAAGTTGTGTGTGCCGTGACCTGGCGTTGCCGTGTTGCAAACGGAATGGTTCCCTTTTTTCTTGCCTTAAACGGGCAAGCCGGGCCTTCAGCTTGGTCAACGCTACACCATAACAGTCAGAGCTGACAGGCGCCCCTCGTTCCGAGAATGAGCGCATATGAGTAAAAAGAGGCGCACTTTATTTTCCGTGGTAATGGCTGTGCATGGGCGTCTGCAGCGCGACGTCTCACTCACATCTCTGCCGCCTCTCTGAAATTGACAAACCCATCTCCTAACTGTGCTGACATCAACTCCATAGGCTTCGTAAACGTTCACCAGACGCCGGTGACTGTTGATTGGTACATTTTTTTTCTGCATGGAGTAATTCAATGGCGTATCTCTACTTTTGACGCCAGTCCATGACGGGGATTGCTTTCTTACGGTGTCACACCGTCAATATCTGCGACAGATAGATGAAACTTTCATGGCTTGAGTGCATAAGTTCAGTCATCATAACATTGCAATTTGCAATCCCATCGGAGCACTTCAGACAGAATAAAAAATTGATGCATTATTTTTAGAACGACCCTCGTAACAGCGAAAACTGGACTGCAAGCCGCTCTGAATTGCTGGAAAGCTACGAAAAAAAAAAAAATTGGCGTAGACCCATCCTGCTCACGACGATCCTCAGGCAACCTTTTCGCCGAGTCTTGTAGAGCATTTGTTAGCGAGATGTCGCTCTCAGCAATTTTTGCTTCCCGTCTGCATTGAGCTTCAGGGATGAACCTATAACCGTACATCTATCAAAAACAAATTCCCGTTAGAAGCGTGAAAAAAAAACTATGCAGCGAATAACAACATACGAGCAAAGCGGCATGGCTCGCATCGGCAGAACATACGTGCTTCGATGTCGTCTGTGCTACGAAATGTTATTCATACGCTTATCAACATTTTGATGACACCAATGATAGTCTCCAGAAGTCCATTATACTTTGTTTTATGCGTCTAGGTGTTTGCAACACTGTCAAAGTATCGACCTGTAAGAGAGCACTACAGTACGGAAGCATATTCCTTGTATGTCACTCGATTTTATTAATATAATTGAATACAGGAATAATTGTTTTATCTCCTGTTTTTGAATTAAATTAAACAATTTATTACAATCAATCTCATCGATGACATTCAGCAAAATGTATATGAAGTCCTGTAGCTCCGCAGTGCCCCCACGCGCCACCACTCACTTCAAGTGAGGAGGGACCGTGTATGTACCAAGGGAAACGAGACACCCAGGCACGCTACCCATTAAGAGATAAATAAGAAGAAAATAAAAACAGTCCATTAGATGAGGTGCTACTACGGCCTATTTGACACAGATACTTAACAATGTCCAGCACTCAGCAAAATACACGAATTACCATTACTACGAGAAACCAAAATTAGACTTTTGGTATATTGAGACTGACTGTTCTACCAGCGATAAATACATATAGCTGTTCAAAAATGATGCCTGAGAGCAATGCTTATTAATTATATATCACATAGACTATCGTGCGGCAATTCACTAAACTCTGCGGTCAACTTATCCACTTATATTTATACGGTAACAAAAGAACAAGCATAGCTGTAAATCAACACTCACGTTAGACGGCTTCACCGAATTCATAGACGTGATGTGACTGGGCTCCGAGGCAGACGGATTCGAATTCGCTCCATCACATTCGAACGAACCATCGCCGGGGGACAGAATGCTGCCGTGCCGACTAGAACTTGAGGCCGCTGGACACACAAAATGATCTCATGAAGCCTTTGCACAAGTGCGTTCTAAAAAATAATTTTAAAAGTTAGAGCGGCGAGCTAAAATTTCCCAACGAAACCTTCTAGTTCGCCCAAAATTGGCGGAAAGACTGTGAGCTCCACCTGATAGTTTCTGCCATTAAGGCGAAGCATTAGCTAAGATAATCATGGAGACGGAATTAAAGCACTTATTAAGAGTTACTGCAGAGTAACTTCAATTATTTCACAGGTAGCTAGTACTTATTTGAGGCCACTGATTAATCATAACAACCATCCCTGGTTGGATAGAGGAAGGATGGGGGGAAGGTAGGGAAGGTCGGAAATTTATCATATCACCTTTATTTGTATGAAGTGGGCTGATGAAGTTTTGAGACTATATTTTTACCAGGAAATATAAGCACCAAATTGCCAGGGGGAGTAAGCTAACCGAAAGACGAGTTACATTTAACATTATATTTGTCACTTATCGAATCTCCTATAGCAATAAGCGTTCAGGTTTTTCTACGTTAAACGTTTATAATACCAATACAATACATTGATTAATACTCCCACTAGGAAGGCAGCTCACAGTCTGACAATTTCTTCGAGTCAGATAAATACAGTTGGTGGTTCGTGGGGTACGAACCCGGGGCCTATGAGAAGCGACGTGTGATTGCAAGGTCAGCGCTGACGGGTCTGCTAACACTAGCCTCGCAATCGGGCATCGCTTTGCACAGGTCCTCGCTTCGTATCCCGCGAACCAAGTATTGTATTTGTCTATATACATTAAAATATATAGTTAGGCAATACTGTGTGGTTTCGACATATTGGTCTCACAGATCAGCGAAAGACTCCTGTTTCAGTGTTGTAAGAGCAAATTGGTAAACGCATTCATGATTTTCACTATTACTTGTTTATATCGTGGCTGTTGAAAGGCAGAGAAATATCATGCAGCAAAGGACCCACCGTCGGATGTATCTTCCTCCTCTTCCTGCAGAAGTGAGGTGAAGTCCAAACCTTGGTTGACTAGTTGGTTATAGCTGCCGAATGCCCCACATCGGCCCTGTCGCGTATATACCAGTAACTTTATCAGGAACAATATCGCAGTAGTGGCTGCCCCACTCACACCTATTCCATGGACGAAATTTTCTGCTCGCCATTTTACATAAAAAATATTTCGAAAATAATTATGCAACTGCCTTGCCGAAAAAGAGTGTGGCTACAAGGAATTCACCAAGTAGTTGCCGTAGGCATAGAGTTCAGGTATAAAACATGACATATTCATCGATATTCGGTCACCGTTTTTATTTGATTACGAATCTTTGGCATTCGAGGGAATCCTTCTGCGGACTCTCGCGTGAAGTTCTTACCTCCTTGAGCACGAGGATGTTGTCGGCGGCCCTGATGTACTGCAGCTGGTGAGTGACCAGCACGACGGCTTTGTGGCGGAGGTGCGCGCGGATGCAGCGCCGGAACAGATGACGTCCGACCACCGTGTCCACCGCACTCAGCGGATCGTCCAGCAGCACCACGTCTCCGTCCAGGTACACAGCTCTGTTTGGCAACGAAATGAGGTTAACTTGTGTAGTTCCTACACATCATTGTAAGAGTAAAGTTGTAACTGATTTTCATTGAAGTGACAATATATTTGGTATCCATCAACGGCACGTGTATCCAGCCGGCAATACTCCATGCTCTTGCGTGGCTGCATTCTTCCCAGTGACAGAGAATCTTTTATTTTTAAGACCCATCCCGTGATCTTTGAGTTTTCCTTTATAACGCTGAAGGGGCGGTCGGAAGACATAAAGGCCGCTTGGTTAAGGTTTCTGCGGTCAGAGACGGAATAACAGTTACGACGTTCAGAGACGCGTGCCTCCAGTGTGTAGTGCACTCCTCCGGTTGCTCGCTTGCCGCCTGGCTTCATACCTATACGGGGTACATATCGGTTCATTCTATACCGTTGACCATCATATCGAAAATTTTACTACGTGAGTCGACTCGAACTTATATTAGTTCTACTTCTACACATGTAAGTTCCGTAGCCAGCGTGTTCCATCATCTTGAGTAACGTGAGCAGACACCTATTCTTCCCTCTCTTGTCATCTTCTCACCAGAAACTTTTTGATTGATGATTGTATGTACGTTATAAGGTGAATTAATCAATATCTGACATATATCTCAGTCGCTATCGGAAATTGCTGAGCAAGTGGTCGAATGAATGTACTGCGTCGTGTCGCAAAGCCTGAACGGCTGAATACCGTCTTTATCTGTTAGAAATCGAAGTGTTTTATATCCCATGATAATTACCTCCGCCAAGGAGGTTTTGTTTTCGTCATGTTTGTCTGTCAGTCTGTCTATTGGCTGTCAGTCTGTCACCGAGATAACTCCAAAAGTTATGAACCGATTTGAACGAAATTTACAGGGATTGTTAGGTATGTTAGGAAAAACTGATGATTAACTGTTGGTGAAGATATGTCCATCCGTTTGTTGTTTGTCTGCCTCATTTTTCTCAATGCTATAACTCAAAGAAAATATGGATGGATTTTTATGAAATTAACATGAATTGTTAGGTATATATCAAAGAGTGACAGACCAAATTTTGGTTATGATCCGTTTGTTCGTTCGTTCGTTTGTCTCTGTTTTTAATTTTATGCTTGTTTGCACAATAACTCAAAAAATAATTGATGGATCTTTATGAAATTTATAGAGGTTGTAAGTAATGTTAAAATACATAAATGAATAAATTTTGCTGTAGATCGGTTTATTCGTTTGTATGTTTTACTCATGTTTGTCATAACGTTTGTTTGCAGTATAACTCAAAAAGTTATGAGCGATCTTCAAGAAAATTGCACAAGCTGTTATTACTATTAAAAGGCGCAAATGATTAGATTTTGGAGTTTATACAAAAAAAAATAATGGTTTCAGAGCCAATTTGAATTTTTTGCTACCGTTGCCTCGCTTGGCGGAGGTATGCGCTCTCAGAGTGCTATAGTTAGCTATGAATCACTGCCTACATAGCTGGCATATTGTGAATTCCCGCATCAGTTATCCATGGCCGACCGATATCGTTGTGCTGCACTATTTAGCGCCTGAACAGTTTTGACACTAAGGAACATCTGACAACTTAGTGCCGCTACGTAGTATTGCTTCCAAATCTAGTCTAAGTACAGGAAGTCCTTGTTATAGACCGGATTCCGGACTTGTTCATATAGGTTTCGTTAAAGTACCAAGATTTTTAGTTCCAGGTACTTGATTTAACCTTGGTTTTGAAGTGACCCGTTTTTCCTGCAGCACTGGTGCCCACTTCTAAGAGGCGTACTGCGTCCACGTGTACCCTTTATCTAACGCAGTTTATTAAGTTTACATTTATTAAACACTGTCTGTGATGATATGCAAGATGTATTATCATTGAAAGATTCTTTTCTTTCCTATTTAGTTTTTTGAAAATCAATAAATCAATAAAAATTATTCTGGTATTCAAAACTCCTCATTTTCTTTCAGAGTTATCAAAAATCACGGATTGAGGGGTGTTGCTATGAGATTCTGGTGCATCCTTTGCCTAAAAAAATGGGATGAATGCGCCGCAATCTCAGCGGAAACATCACTCTTAAACATTGTTGGTGTGGTGGCTCTTTAATTTAGCTTTTTTAGGATAGAAATGTGAAAAACCTGCAAGAGGGCACATATTCATCAGCCATGGAAGTTGGCTTCATTTTCGTAAATTAATTGATCCCTACGCTTACCAGCAAAGGCAATGTTTGCAAACATAGGTGGTTTTGCCCAGCTCATAGCTCTGTAAATGTTGAGGTTGTCGTCGATGTTACCTAAACTGAGTCGCATTGGATGTGGGGTAACACACGTGACACCGGCAGTCTGATTGCAACACGCCTCTGAACTTGTTTTAACCGATCGGATTTGATCTCAAGCGCTTCATTGTTGCACGTATCCCTGGTTTATACCGAGGACTTAATGTATATTCCCTACAGTACTCTAAACATCACTGCATCCTTAACGTGTACTGCCGGGGCAACTCGATCCGCAATCCTGCTTAGGAGCCAATTCTGACGCAGATATAGATTATCACCCTTTATATCTGCAGCTGAGTGCAATTTCTCGAAACATATCACAGAGCTGCTATCGCAGGCGTGAGTCCACTAGCCGAACGAATCTTACATGATCATAATACATGTGTGGACTCTTCGACCCCATACGGGGGAAGATTTGGACTTGCAAAGTTCAATCCCGGTAATTCGAACTGTCGTTACAGCACAACGTTTCTGTCCAGGCCCATATTTCTGTACGGCAACATAATGTGAGGTTACGTTGTGTAGTACCTACACTGCACCACGTCTCCGTCCACGCCCACTTTTCTGTGTGGCAACGTAATGTGAGGTCACCTCGTGCGCCTTCTACAGGGGACCATTGAATTGGCTGAACGAAAATTCACAGCATTTTACTGCGGCGCTCTTTTCCCAGCGCATGTGACACAGGGAACTGCAATTCATTATCTGGCGTAGTATAATTAACCTCGTTCTTATGTACTACAGCATAACGGCGGCTAAATATTTTTTGGAACAATGAATATTTTAATTTATCACATTAAAGAAAGTGAGAATTCAAAAGTCTGCTGAGTAAATAAATTGTAGAATGATTTCTCTCCAATTTACCGGTGTCCTACTTTACGCGATAACTTTAACTGCAGCCCGAAAAAAGGAGTAATCGAGGCACGTTCAGTATCTGCCGATTTCAGCCCATGCAGGTAGAAGAGCTCGCTTCAAACTAAGCAAGTTTTTGTGTGTTCTTACACAAGTCTCTGCTTCTTGGATGGACCATGGTGAAAAGTGTATTGATTTGCGGTTGGGCGAAGATAAGGGCCACAAAACTACATCAATAAGGAAGGCAAAATGCTGGTAAACCACCATTGAGTCCTTCGGGACGTGTGCGAAGCTCTGTGATGTTGAAAGGTCTGCATGTGTTTTTTTTTAAAGTGCTGTTGGACTTTCACAAGCATTGGCACCATTATTTATATATCCTAGCTGCGAACCTCGATTGGTCAATTTTTTCAGTGACCTTGGACAGTATGTTACGGCTTAAAGTAATCACGTCGAATAGGACTTCGGTAAATTGGGGAGAAATCATTCTAGAAAGTAGTGACTTAGAAGATTTTGGAATTTTTATTTTCCTTAATATGACATATTGAAATATTCTACGTTGCACATATATTCCCCACTCAGTATATATCGCACTCTATGATAATACCCAATTTGCACGTTGGTTCTTACTGTTTGTTATAGGCTGGTCTTTCTGTCCCAATCCAAAAGTTGGGTCATACTAGAAATAGTTCACCCATTCCTGAGGGGGATCCTGTTTCACCAAATGAAGCAATTACAACCTATATATCCTTGACACTTATCTTGTCAAAGATGTTGAAAAATGGGTTGCGTGCAAATCTAATCGCTTTGCTGAAACGACTGGGAAACTACCACTGGGTCAATTTGTGAGAAGGATGAACATGGGTTTCTGCGCGCCCTACTGTGTCTGCCGCACTTCGTCCAATCGGCGATATATGGCCGTTCTGAAGCAAGTCTTGCTCAGTAAGACTTTAGTGAGGCGTTTCAAGGTGTCAAACACACAGGCATATGGTACTAATTGAAATATTTTGTGTGAGTTTAGCGTATTGTCAATCATTCAAGATATTCCTGAGCGCAGGCAGCCCGTGTCAGTCAGCGGTTGTGTTAGCCACATCATCAGGATGATTTCATGTGTTCTTCAGGGTAGCTTTTTGAGTCCCATGTTGTTTGTAACGTACACTAGCGATATTTTTCTTCCTTGGAGAACACTATGGTCAATTATACCGATTAGTGCAATTTGTCAGCGGTGATTCGAGCCCTGGCATGTGTGAGACTGTTACCTAGTCTTTAAACAGACACTTAATGTTGTGCAGGGACGTCAAACAGAGGCTGGTTATGTTGACATGTTGCAGAGAGCATCTATTTCTACGAAGGGCCCTCACTTGTTTGGCAATGGATGGTTCTTTGAACAGGATAATGCAGCAATCCACAATGCCCGCTTGATCAAGATTTCTTTGGGAGAATAGTGTCCCTATTCTCCGTTACACAGCCAGTTCTCCAGACTTAAATCCGATAGAGAACGTTTGGGATGGATGAAAGACTATCTTAATAATATATTAAAAAAATGTGATAGCAATGGAAGTAATGATGTTTGATTTACTGTGTTTGTTAACGGAAGAAGAATGAGGAATGGTTATCGTAGCGGAAACATGGCAATGAATTTCCTTTCCAAGGCGTTTATTCACACTGAACACAGTACGCGCAAATTAAGCATAAGACGACCATAAAGAGCCAATAAAAGAACCAAAAGTATGACCGAAAAAGGAGGGAAATTCACTGGAGTAAATACGTAAATACTGCCGTAATTTCCCGACGGCGCGGGGTGCTGTTAATCGTTGTAACTTAGGAACCGTATTCGCTGCAGCGCTACATTGTCTTCTCAGTCATTATAAAATTCCGAGTCCATAAAGAAATTTCTTGAAAAAGTGAAGAGTGATCGTTACTAGCAAGTAATCAAAGCAAAGTCGTACCTCGCCAAATTGACGCGCGCCTTCTGCCCTCCACTGAGTGATGCGCCGCGTTCCCCGACTAGGGTGTGGTCTCCCTCAGACAGCTGCTCAAGGTCCAACTCCAGCCCACAAACTGGAATAAAAAAATTTATTAATTTCATTTCAGTATGTGAAAGTTTTCGTATCTCAAACGTAGACTACACAGGAGAAAAAAAAAAACAAAACCCTTTGGATTTAGAGGATCTCTGATATTATTAGGAAGTCAAATTGCACCTATTCAAAGTAGCATGCTGGGGCTTCTCAGACCATCGGTAAGATCATATAATGTGCGTACCTTTGATGACTTCGGAGTATTTCTTCTCATCGTACTTCTGACCGAAGAGAATGTTGTGGCGGATGGAGCCCGAGAAGAGCCACGGCTCCTGGGAGGCGTAGGCGATCTTGCCGCGCACGGAGACACTTCCTTCGAGGGCAGGGAGCTCTCCTAAGATGGCGTGTAGGAGCGAGCTCTGAGGGGCCACAAGTAAAGCATATCGTCAGATCCGGTGCAGGTATATTGCAAAACAACGAGCTTTAGTTAGATTCAAAATAATCAATGGTCGTTACATAATGAAACAAGTACCCATGCTTCTAAAATATTATTTTATTAAGGACATGTGACACTGCTACCAACCTATAACCTAAAAACCGGCTCATATGATAGTTTTTGAACGTGTTCTCTCCCCAAACTGTCCAAACGTTTTGTAAAATGATACAAGAGACTTTCCATTCAAGCCGCTTTCATTGCATGGACACTACCAGGTGTCTACCTTAAGATATGATAGTATGTTAGCCCGCAAGTTAGTAGGCCGAAGCAAGTGTTACGTTAAAGTATTAAATATCTCTTCAGATTTACAATGAAGCAAACTCCAAGCGTTTCAGTATGCAACGAATGCAATGCATACGGATTTGCTGAAAGAATACGTTGAAAAGATTATAGTGTGAACTAATCTTGGCGTCTCTCACAATTCCGTACACATTATCACTGACCTTGCCTGACCCCACAGGGCCCACCACCGCCAGCAGCTCGCCAGCCTTCACGCTCGCCGAGATGCCCTGCAGGGTGTGGACGCTGTTCTCCGGCGACCATCTGGCACTCAAGTGTTTCACTTCCAGGCCTCGTTGCTGGAACGAGAATCGAAGCTATAGCAATACATCCCAAAGTAGCAAGTTAAAAGTTATTTGTAAATCATATTTTCATTGGTTCCGTGTTTGCTTTCTGCGCTTATAGAAGTGTCTGCTCTACCTATGCTGTAATATATTTCGCACTCCTTTGTTGTCGAATAACAAAAGGTTCTAACTTAGAGGGAGTATTGTCGTCATGATATGGACTTCATCTGTCCATTTTCAAACGAAGAGTCGAATAGCAGGAGTATAGGTGGAATAAGATGAGTCCTAATATATAACCTCTCCATCACCAGCTTCTTAGTCTACATATTTTCCATTTTCAAAATATGAAGTGTTCAAAGTCATGTAAAACTAAAACTTCACTAGATGATAAATTGCTGTGCACTCCAGTCACTAAATGGCTCGAAAGATATCACGCCCAAGTCGTTGAATGCATCGTTAAGATGCGGCGCTGCACCCACGAAGGTATTAGCGCTTATAAGTCGTTGAATAATGGAGAAAACTGCGCACCCTAACATTCACATTTACAAAGGCGAGCACATATCCAACGCTGCTAAGCAACGCTGATATGCAGGTATAATGGATCCGAGACAGTGGGTGATACAATGGATTACTGATCTAACATACGATGAAAGACAATGATTAAGGAACTGAAACACTGAATGATAGGCAATGAATACGGATTTGAGACACTGGATGATACAAAGGAGCACTGGTGATCTGAGACCCAGGATGAAACACGGGGCTGCTGTTCTGAGACACTAATTGATAAAAAAAAGAACTACAGACAGGAGTAAGACACTGACACTGTTATATGTAATAACTAATTCGAATACAGATAGAGATCAGTTAATGAGGTGTCTTACTGCAATTACATAGTTTAGAAAATATGAATAAAAATTTACAAAAGCTATAAGTTCATTAAATCATAGACTATATACAAAGTCTTGGCATTAAAGTTCATTGAAACACAGACTACGTACAAAATCATGGCAAAAAAAATACACAAACTACAATACTTCGAGAGCGCATACCTCCGCCATGCAATACAATATTTTCGTCAAATCATGTTGATCATATGGAACCAAAATTTCCTTTTTATCATCACCAAAACTTAGTCATTTTTGCCTGCTGACATCTCTAACAATTCTTACATATTTCATCAATGTACATCCATAACTCACTGAGTTATATTGCTGACAAAGTTAAAATCCAACCCAGAGACAAACGGTCCAACCAATCACAAAAATTTGGTCATTTGCTCTTCCTAACATAGGTACTTACTACGTACATAGGTACTATACGTCAATAAATTTTTGAATATTTACTAGAAAAGAGAGCCAGACCAGCAAACAAACGATTCAATGAGTCTTCACCAAACGATAATCATCTGTTCCTCCTAACATAACTAAAAATAACGGTAATTTACGTACAGATCAGTCCTTAACTTTTTGAGTTATATTGCGTATATGTATAAAATCGACATAGAGACAAGCAAACGGGCAAAGACATCAACAAAGAAAAAGGCAATGCATTTTTTCTGATTCGTACTTCGTTAGGCCCAAGCGTAGTCACGTGGCTCATCCTCTGTGCGTCATCGAGCTCGTCAAGCTCAAGGAAATCCTGGAATATTATAGATTAGATTAGATAGGCGGCAGTAGACGAACCAACAGGCCCATTCTCAAAGAGAGGCACCGATACTTACGACCCGGCGCTCTATGAGCTATTGCCAATATGTCTGAAGGAAATAGAGGACAGGGGAAGAAAGAAAATGGGGAAAGAATCTCAGTCCAAGAGACGATCATGCAAGCACGCAAGCGCGATCAATAGCCGCTAATATGCGGAGCTTAGAGACGTCTATCTCTACTGGGAGAGGAAAAGAGAAGAAGGATTAAGGTGGCCTCGGAAGCTTTGACCCTTATAAGAGTTTGCAACTGCTAGAGGAGGAGTTCTTAGCTGTGGAGGATATCTCTCCCAATGTTTGTCAAGACGAGTTTTAAACATGTTGACAGTCTCCGCACAGACAACGTCGGAAGGGAGTCTATTCCAAATGCTGACTATGAAATACGGAAAGAACTGCTGACTTAAGCTTGTTCTTCGTGCTATATGTTTGAGTTTTTGACCGTTGTTTCGAAGGCGATTATTAACGTCTCTTTCAAAACGTTCCATTCTAGGTACGTCATTGAAGCCATTCAAATACTTAAATGTTTTCATTAGTTGCCCCCTGAGTCGTCTTTGATCGAGAGAGATTGAGCCCAGTTCTTTGAGGCAACATTCGTATGGCTTGTTTAGCAGCTGAGGTATCAATTTCTTTGCTCAGCGTTGGAGATATCTACTCACATTTCGGGCAGTGAAGTAATATTATTCTGTACATTTTTCTTTTCAAGTCTTGGATGGATATTTCTACAAACTTGCAAGGCACTAAAACTCTAAAAGCGGTCCATTCGGACGCTTTGTGTGGCTTATGTATAATAGAGGATTGTTGAACAAGGCATTTGAAGACATTTTGTTTGTGATCAGTGTATCGGTTGTCCAAAATAAGACAGTGAAGAAATTACACCAACACCTGCTATAGTCGCTGATATTAGCAGGCTTTTATTCTCTTGCCATAGAATATGCACTGAACTGGCTACTTTGCTTCCGATTTCAATATCGAAGGAAATAGCTAGGTACCTGACAGAACCTAACATACATCGTCTATTTCAAAGTAGTGAAATCGCCAATCCTACACAACCTGTCTAACACACCCAAACTTGACACTGTCAATGCTGATATCGTCAAGCCTGACATCGTCAAACCTGGCATCGTCAAACCTGACAGCGTCAAACCTGACATCGTCAAACCTGACATCGTGAAACCTTACATCGTCAAACCTGACATTGTCAAACCTGACAGCGTCAAACCTGACATCGTCAAACCTTACATCGTCAAACCTGGCAACGTCAAACCTTACATCGTCAAACCTGGCAACGTCAAACCTTACATCGTCGAACCTGATATCGTCAAGCCTGGCATCGTGGCGCGTGACATCGTCAAACCTGTCATCGTCAAACCTGACATCGCAAGGCCAGACATTGTAAACCTGACGTCAAGAAACCTGACATCGTCAAGCCTGACATCGCCCAACCTGACATCATTAAGCCTACACTAAGAGAAATTTTGATACAGTTAGATGCATCAAAATTATTGCATGCATTTTTGTCCCAAAACCAAAACACGCAAGTGCATCATTTAAATAAAGAGCATCATGATGACGCATGTAGGGTCTTATGATGCGCTTGGTGGCACAAATTGATGCACTTATTTGTTTTGGTTTTGTGACAAAGCTGATGAGGCACCAAGATGCACAAAAACAGGTAAAATTGATGCACTTGAAGAGACGAAACATTGAACAACAATAGCGATCAGCGTGTTAGTACGTGTACGTAACCGCGTCTCGCTTCGCACGTGTAACAAAACGACTATGCTTTTGTTCACTTTGTGTTTGCGGAAATATGTTTTTCTGACTGAAATATGTTTTTCTGCCTGCTGCGATTGCACACCAAACTACGCCATGAAACATCTACGTGCCACCTGATGCTTCTCTGTGACACACCTACGTGCATCAAAATTTTTCTCAGTGTAACATCGTCAAACCTAGCTAACACTGTCCAACCTGACATCGTTAAGTCTGACATTGTAAAGGGCATGGTAACGCCTAGCATCGTAAAGCCTTATATCGTCAAGCCTGACATCATCAAGCCTGACTTCGTCAAATCTGACATCGCTAAACCTAGCAAAGCAAACCTTACTTAATTGAGTGACGCTACTAAGCTGTCCCTCACTGACGCACCTGTAGCCGCCTGCATGAGACGAGGGTCTCCGACCCAACGGAGATCGCATCGGGAAAGTAGATTGTCATCAACAGGCGGACGCTCTGCACCAGCGCGACTGTCACGAACACCTGATAAACAAACCATCAGTAATTGCGGTACACATGCATCCTTAGGTCTATGATGGTACATATTCTCATTCTCCTAAGTACTGTATTTCTGGGCATGCTAAACACACACGTGTTTCGGCACATGCCTATAACAGATCCTAAGATCTTTATATGAACACACAAAAATTTATTTATAATTTTTGAAACACATGCTCTAAACTGGTGCATGAATATATGAAATCGGAGACATCCTTCAAATCAGCAGCAAGAGCGACAGTTTTCAAAAATAATTCCCATTACTTACTTATTAAGCTGTAACAGCAGTAGTATTCATTATCTTCTGCTTACAGTAATCGCTTCGAACCGAAAAGAAGAAAGCGGGAAATTCAGGCACATGAACAGCGACCAAAGATAAAAGAGCAGCAAGACAAGGTCATGAATAGGAGTTACTCTAACAAAAGATAAAAGTATCCATGAACTTAAAGAAAAAAAAATCCAAACACTTATATTCGGTTTCGCGGTCCCTGAAACGGGGCGAGTGACTCCCCTGAATACAAAATGAGCAAACCTAATTCTACGAACTAAGGCTCATACCACCCTTTCCTTGCTCCTGGTGAATGAAATGATGTATGAATAGATCTCATTTCGACTGACAAAAAGTATTTAAAAACTGTTCTTTGTAACAAAAGAAATACTACTAATTGCGTAGAATAATTTACATACGTCGTAACCTTTTCTAAACGTTTTTGCGGTTTAGGGCGGTAATCTAAAACATCCCGTCGCAGCACGAGGCTCGATGCGCTAATTTATTTCCAGTGAGCATACAGTAGTGTGTAATTCGACCAGATACTACTTTTTGAGGGTAGGCTACCCGAGGCCGCCTACTTCCGGTTTTCCGGGCCCCACCCACTTCCTGTTCGCATCCCCCCCTACACCGGAAGTGCATTGACCGTTCTAAACCGGAAGGACACACACGAGGATTGCGAGGGTAACCTGCCCTCAAAAAGTAGTTTCTGGTCGCAGTGCCCACTACTCATTACAGCCTTTGACCTAAGACCGTCCTGTCGCTGACTCTACAGAGCTTCACTGGGTACAGACAGGCTTTCTGGCCTCACGGAGCTCTGATTCTTAAAATGCCACCTACCTGCACAGCGGTGAGGGGGTGGCCGGTCTGGATGTAGGTGAGCAGAGCCAAGAAGACCACAAGTGAAGTTGAAAGAAAGGAGATGGATGTGCTCACAGCCCGGTAGTAGTTGCTTT
>LQNS02278101.1:4386525-4415689 GCA_001587735.2 Parhyale hawaiensis | reverse complement strand
GCTCTTGACCGCATGCAGCATGGCTGTTTTTGTCTATAATTTGTGATGCTAAATCTTTCTTCACATTACGTCTAGCTAACTTGTGCGTTTCATTTGTTGCAGATGGTAGATTTTTAATCCTATACCTGAAGATGTCCACCGTTGTGGGACGAAACGTCGTGTTTTATTTAGCATGTTTTCGGTTTTACTCACGTATAGTACTGAATAAACTTAGTGGCGAACAGAGGTGCATTTTTAGAACTTTGGAGAAGAAGACAAAGTGTTTCGTTAAGTTATTAATGTTGTAAAAGGTGTGACTAGAAACTATGTTGAACATTTTACAGAAGGAAGGCAGGTATAGAAAGGTTAGGAACCAATACCTTATGAGCAGAAACTATTTTGATGGCTAGCTCTCAAAATGATGCCATTTCTCTATGATGATTGTGTTTCCACAATAATGGTCCGATGCCTTTTCTTCAAACGCCACTTTTTTTTGCGCAATCTCGGTACATGCAAAGTTACATTGATCTCCCGTTAACCTTTTTTTAGAAGACATGATTCTAATGGCCAGTACTCGACAAAATTTCATTTCTATATGATGCTTCTGCATGTTGCTATATTCATAACTTCGGTGCAGCCAAAGTTCCACTGATCTTTCTCATACTGTACATTTCAGGGCGGGATTGACCTTTGACCTTTTCCGGGGTACTAAATCTTTAATTATTTCCAAGTCATTCAAAAATTAACTTAATTCAATATGTTGCACATACATGTATAAATTCAATTCTCTATTTTTATATGAGTTACCAATTTTGTAAGGGTGAGAGAAAATATTAACACTTTTCCAGGAGTGCCAGGCGTGGAAAATGTTTTGTGAACCACTGGTATAGTCAGATTTGTTACGTTACATCAGGTGAGTTTTGAAACCCTTTTCGAAGACTCTGCAGGTAAAAAAAAGCAGGAGGAAATATTTAAAATGTAAATGGATGTGTGCACAAACGATCAATATTTTCTTTCATACCATCAGATATGTTTCATTTGGAGGGATAACATTAACTGTGGTTTATTAATCTATATTTTCATTTCGCATATACGAGGCACCAAAGGTTGAAGTGCCTAGGGCCTCTAGAAGGTTTAATTGGCCCTGGGTTAGGTTGTCATGTGTGAACACCAGGGATGACAGAGCAATGTTCATTTACCCATAATTCGTCTTAAGTCAATCAAGTGTGATACAAGCAAGATGGGAAGGAGGAAAACCTACCTAAAATTATAAACTGCGCCGCAGCAAGAGTTGGGACCAGATGCAACTACTCTTGCATAAAACTCTAGGATTACGACTCTCCACTTTTACGAAGGTAATTTTGTGAACCTAATCTCAAATTTTACGAAATGTGTTCCCTACTCTCGAATATCACGATTTATCCTTCCGTCCAGTATTCTAAATGTTTTCACTTGAGAAAATATGTATTATTTACCATTGTTTTTTGTACAACACCAACTTTTTGAGTAACTAATAAACACGATGTCAATTACTTTTGTATATATTTGCTTTGCACTGTTTTAGAATAACGAAAAAGTTTTTTCGGCTGACTTAACATAGTCCATACTTGAAGTACATTTTTCTTTGTGCACCATTGTGACCCATTGTCGTTGCCAATTTTACCATTTTTTAATACTATATTTAGCATAATTTTCGTGATTTAGCAATATAAACTTGGTTTCAGTATCTAGTGAGAAAAACAGCATCAGAGCAGAGTATTTAGCTGGTTCTTCCTATTTTTTATTTCTCGGTAGTTAGTGCAATAATGTAGAAATGTCAAGCTAATGTATCCCATTTTCTACCAAAAATCATAAATCCTATAATTCACATCAGTTGGAAGCTTGAACTGAACTCGTCTAATATAGCCATGGGTGCGCTCGTATTATTGTTAAAGTAATGGGGTGCTAACATACCTATGCAGTGTATTGTGTTTATGTAGTAAAAGGATTCTTCCTCCTGATTATACAACAAAGCTAACACTGCAAAATTTCCTAGCCAAAGACGACAGTTGAGATACAAAGTTGAGGAAACTGTAGGAAGCGGTGTATACAGTGGCAGGCAAGACTATGCCAACATTCCACAAAACTGAACAATAAAAATTATACAAGTAATAAATTTTTTGTAAAGTCTCAATAATTAAATAATTGTTTTATAATCACGTGTCAAAATCTACTAGACGGCCTTGTGGCGTTAGACCATCACCTGCAGGAAACGAAGGCATAAAGCTAGTGAATATAATAATACCTAGAGCACTCTGAGAGTGCATGCATACCTCCGCCAAGCAAGACAGCGGTAACGAAAAATTCAAATCGGCTCTGAAACCATGATTTTCTTTGTATCAACACCAAAATTCGATGACTTGTGCCTTCTGATGATGACAGTGTCCTTAATTTTCTTGGAAATCCGTTCATAACTTTTCGAGTTATGCTGCTAATAAATATTTTAGCAAACATAAGTCAAACACTCAAGCGGACGTACCGATCATCACCCAAAGTTAATTAATGAAGTCTATTAACATGACTAACAGTTCCTGAAAACTTCATAAAGATCCATCCATAATTTTTGAGTTATTGCGTAAACAAATATTAGAGCAAGCATTAATCAAACACACAAACGGACCAACCGATCATCACAAAAAATTAATCAGTTATGTCTTTTAACATGAATATTTATTCCTGAAAATTTCATATAGATCCATCCATAATTTTTTGAGTTATTGCGCTAACAAACATAAAACCAAACACAGCGACAAACAAACGAACGATCTAACAGATCATAAAAAAATTTGATCATTTACTCTCTGTAATAAACCCAACAACTCATGTAAATTTCATGAAAATTCGTCTATTAGTTTTTAAGTTATAGCACTAACAAAAAATAGGCAGACAAACAAACAAACGGATGGATGGATCTTCACCAAAAGTTTATCTGTTCCTCCTAACATACATAGCAATCCCTGTAAATTTCGTCAAAATCGGTCCATAACTTTCTGCCTTATCTTGATGACAGACAGACAAATAGACAGACACACAGACCCAACGAAAACATAACCTCCTTGGCGGACGTAATAATAACTAGCTCTCCAATAATAACATAGGAAAAGATAGAACGCCCCCGTGCTCCAGACGATCTACCGCGGTGAAGGCACATTCGCCCCGGTGGAGGAAAATTCAACGCCGTCATTTTCTATGACCAGCTAGGACTAGTTTTTTTGGCATGGGTCACATCTCGGTCAACCCACCAAGCTTCCTACAAAAAATTATGAAGATTGCTCAACTCCTTCTATCTGTTTTTGAGTGGACAGACATATATTCAAATATATATATATATATACATGTATAACATTGTATATATATCTAAATCTTCAACGAAAACATTATCACCTCTCTCATTTCGTTCGCGGGTGATAATCAGCGTTTTAAAACACCTCAACTTTGTTCCCGTTCAAAATATTCTGACTAACAGCATCTCTCTAGAAATGTGATATTGCTAAAACGAAGAATTAAGTGTCTCAGTTAATTACCCTAGCAGTTTTTCGTATCAAAAGGCTAACAAAGAAGCTGTGAAGAATTTTGCAGGTAATAGACCCACCTATGCTCGAAAAAAAATATGGTTTTCCAGCAATTTGATCGAAGTGTAGCTGTGAAATAAACTATTACTCAAAAGTTTAATTAATGCAAAAATTGAAAGAAACAAACTGCTTCAATCAGTGTTTTGTCATGTGCTTAAAAAATATTAAGAAGAAAATTTGCGCTGCAAAAATTTTTAAAAATGCTGGAAAGTTGTTACCAATGAATAAACATTTGAAATTTATATTACCCTTAAACTGCTCTACAGACTTAAATGTGCTGCATAAATCCTTGTGATGTGATAAAATTTCGTTGAAGTGTAATTTAAAACGTCATTTTTCTAGTAAAATATTTCTCTAGTATCATTTTTTGCTGCATAAAGCGATTTAGCTTTTTTTTTTTTCTTCGAGAATCTTGCAGGAAAATCAAGATATCATTTAGCAACACTGAAATGTAACCATATCTCGACTTTAAGAACGTTCTCGAGTAGTACGATTTCATCCTGCCCCATATCTCTCGAAAGAGTTGAGAGTTACTTGTAATACTTCCCAAGTACAACTTCTCAGGAGGATTACAGCCTACCTTGTGTACTCGCCACCTGGGAGTGTAAGGTCAGAAGCAGGTACCACACCACATCAAGGATATACAGTATATCTCCTTAATTCTTGGTGGGGCACGGCTCCTGCTTTTACTCCCAGTAACCAGCATTGCTGCTATAACTTCTCAATACTTTTTACTATTGGCATGTTTCGTTTCAACGATTTCAACAATTTTCAGTTAACTTACTTGCAGCGGACCAACCCAGAGGTAGTTCAGGTACAAGGCGGAGACGTCGAAGCGGCTGACGTCATTGGAGAGCAAGTTGACCATCTGCCCGACGGTGGTGTTAGCGAGAGCGGACTTGCTCAGCCGCAGCGACTGTTGCAACAGATAGAAAACAGTATATAAACTAGAGCACTCTGAGAGCGCATGCATCCGCCAGGCTAGGAAACGGTTACGAAAAATTAAAATTGGTCCTGAGACCTTAATTTTCTTTGCATCAACGCCAAAATCTAATCATTTATGCTCCTCAAAAGTGTTAACTACTTCAGTATTTTTTTTCGAGATCCGTTCATAACTTTTTGAGTCATACTGCTAACAAACATTATGACAAACATGAGTCAAACATACAAACGAACCAACCGATCTGCACCAAAATTTAATCATTTATGTCTCTTAACATTACTTCCAACACGTATAAATTTAATGAAGGTCCATTAATAATTTCTTGAGTTATTGGGCTAGCAAGCATAAAATTAAAAACTGTGACAAACGAACGAACAAACGGATCATCATAAAAATTTGGTCATTTACTTTTTTTCGTTATGTTTCTAACAACTCATGTAAATTTCATAAATATCGGTCCATAACTTTTTGAGTTATGGCATTGAGAAAAATGAGGCAGACAAACAAACAAACGGATGGACGGATCTTCACCAAAATTTAATCATCTGTACCTCCTAACATACCAAACAATCCCTGTACATTTCGTCAAAATCTGTCTCTCGGTGGTGAAGTGACAACGGTTCGGCTTCGCATCAACGGAGGCCCTGGTTCGATTCCCCGGACGGCACGCTACGGATTTGCACTGCGTGGAGCACTCCAGCACCGAGAGGCCAGGCGACGCACGATGAGGGATCCTAAATTGACTCTCAGCACGGACTGCTTCTCCTGCTCTACTGGGTCTACGAAATTCTAGAATTAAGGCAAAAAGAAAACCTCGATAGGTGTATGCATTGTACCCTGTATACGAGATAATAAATGATATTTGTTTGTTTGTTTTATAACTTTTTGAGTTATCTTGATGACAGACAGACAGAAAGGCACACAAATCGACAGACAGACAAACCCGACGTAAACATAGCCTCCTTGGCGGGGGTAATAAGGCCGTCACTATATTTTTCAAATTCGTAACAGGCACACACAATAACTTCAGCACTCTGAGAGCGCATACCGCCGCCAAGTATGACAACGGTAATGAAAAATTGAAATTGGCTCTGAATCCATGATCTTCTTTGCACCAGCTTCAAAATCTAATCATTTGTGTCTTTTGTTAGCACTAAAGTTTCTGCATTTTTTAAGAACAGTTCATAACATTTTGAGTTAGGCTACGAACAAACGTTACGACCAATATAAGTCAAACATACAAACGAACCAACCGATTTGCACCAAAATTTAATCATTCATGTCTTTTAACATTGCTAACAACTCTAGTAAATTTCAAAAAGATCCAATGAAAAGTTTTTGAGTTATTGCGCTAACCAGCACAAAATCAAGCACAACGACAAACTATTCCGAAAATCAAACCCAAATACAGTAACGTTATATATATTTTCCGCCTTTATGTCAGACCAAAATCATCTCTGTAGCTCGAAAACTGTAGGAGGAGTAGGGGTTTCTCCAGCCCCTTTTTTTTGTTTTCTTTGAATGATTCGTTTTCTAGGTATGGCAAAAATGGAAAAAGTACACCAGTCAAAACAATTTCTCTTTCGATTTTACTTATCTGTACCAAGTTTCATTCAAATCAGTCCGCAAACGAAAAACTTTTCATTTCTTCCCGAACCCTCCCCTTAATGAATGACCACAAAAGAGTGTAGTCCAACTTTCTTTGAAGTGCATTCAACTGCCTGATTTTACAAACTCATGATTGTGGTGTTTGCTAAAATAATGTTTTACTAACGTCTAGCAAACAAAAATGCTATACACATGGTCATCTCAAAGCTGACCAAACTACCGGTTCTCCTGTTTTAGGAATTTCCAAGTACCGCCATATGCAACATTGTTTACAACGTAGGTTCAGTAGTATGTCCTTTGGTTTTAGAAAGAACGAGGCGATGCATTAACTAATTTTTAATTCCTTGCGTTTGTTGAGCACCTGTTAACTTTCAAATTTCCTACGGTGTGTGACCACCAGCCTTTTGACCAATTACTGATCTATGCAACTGTTTTACGTGATCATCGCTCGGTTTCGGCCTATTGATGGCAAGAAGCACATATAGGCAGAGAAAAGCCTCACAAGGACACCCTCACCAGGGTGCTCACGATACTCTAGATGTTTAGTGAAAGCTGTGAATTGTCGCAGAGGCTTCCCTCGACAGCTGCATGTGGTTGCAAATGTATGGCGAACTAGGGCTGTAGTTTGTTCAGGGGGTAAAGTACACCTGAAGATACCGTACACTTGAAAACATCTAATTAAACTATTAACCAAATTTTATTATCGCACGCAAACTAGCAAGGCAGCGCTTGAGCAAAAAATAAGACGAAGAAGTCAGCGTGAGGATGTCTATGTATTGACATTGGAAAATCTAAGATGAAGACACTTAAAGACTCAAAAGAGTAGAATAAAAAGTAAAAGCTTGTGGTTGAGAGGTAGGTGTATGATAACGAGAAGTAGTTCAAAGTCGTTTACCTAAGTGCATCTTACACTAATTTTCTTTGCAAATGCCTCAATTTTTCCCCTCTATGCAAGGAGCACATAATAAAATCAGTGAGAGTCAGTGAGAGTGAGAGTCATTGCTGACATTTAAAAATCCAAGATGGCGGCGGTAAGACTGGAAAAAGGGCCCAACGAGAAGACTGGCGGATCTGTTTCTGTGTGGTAGGTCTTGTAGGAGATTGAGGTCAATTTTTTTTAGGAAAACGTGGGAAATTTGAATAAAATTAAAAATATGTTTTTTTTCAGCAAAGTACCTTCCTTTGACTCGCTTTCTTTAAACACTAAAAACATGTGAGCTAGAAGGACTTGTAACGAAGGGCAAGTTTGAGCACAAAATTAGATTTTCGAGGCCTAACGTATCAGAAACTTCCGATAGAGTCTTTCGCTCCGCCGTTTCGAATCATGTTGCAGTAGCTAGAAGCAACCCAATTACCTTAAGCCGGAAAAAATATCTATTTTATTGAACAATACTGAGTTTCTGGAAGTCTCAATGGTAAGGGCATATTCGAATGGGCACCAAAACTACGAATTCGGAATTGCGGACGAAAGCTTGGGATTTGTCGCATGGAATCCGGTTGCAAGTGCTAGAAGCAACGTAACTATATTAAGCCTGATTATGGTTGGATAGTGGACAATGAAAAAAGCTTGTTTCTGGTGCTACGATAGTATCAGTGCTATCGCGACTTACGTTATTTTGCTAGTAATCGCACCCGCGCGATCGCACAATTTTCCTCGGAAAAGATTGAGTTTCCAGGAAGTCTCAAAGATAACCGATTGAAGGTCGGTGCCTAGTCTAACTCAATTCACCAAGTTCAAGCCAGCTGACCTGCCTGAAAATTCGAACAAGTAAAATCTCCAGGACTTAATTTTGGCACCCATACGAACGTACCCTCTATCATGGGCAGGGCCTGAACGTCAGTTCTGCGAGGTGAGGCACAAACACGTGTCTAAAGTCTCAGACACGTCAAGCCGAGAAAGCTTAATTTCGGTGCGCAATCGAACACGCTTTAGCAGCAACTTCTATAGGGTCATCAGTCTCTCTAAGGCGTGCCCACTTGACTTGTCTTCTATGGAAGTGAAGCCTGAAACTTAAGTTTTGTTACTATTGTTGCCGGTGTTGGAAGCAGCCCGATTATCTTGAACTGAACGAAAGCTCCATTTCGCGGACTAAGCTTAAATTCCTAAAAAATTCACAGGCAATCGGTTAAAGGTCATCTCCTGAAAGTCTTATCAACGAGCTGAAGCCAAGGTGCGTGTATGTCTGAAGTTACATACATACCAAGACACGGGAGATTCATTTAGTTGTCCAGTCGCATGTGCTCTTGAGCCCGCTGCATACGAGAGTGGAAACACGAGAACGTTTCTTAACTCATCCGATTTTATCGCTATGGGACAAGAGTTTGGTTTAGCCAGATTTCAGCTGGCCAAAATCTCTTAAAATCTTAACTGCCATTGCAAAAATTCTCCTATTGCAAGTGCCAACTGCGCAGTTTCGAACTTCTCTCTTAATTTCGAGCGAATTTTAACTTGTAGTAACGTACATTTACTTCGATGTTCAGACAAGTTAAGATTTATAGTCACGGTCACAGAAACTTTTGCTTCAAGAAAGTGAAACGTCCTTGTTTTTCGAATCTCGTGTGCAGCGGGCTTCAGATTGAGTTATAGGCTCATCCGCGGGTCATAAGAGGTTTTAGAAGGAAGTTGGTTTGGAAAATTGTGAAGTGCGTCTGCTCCGTTTTATTTTGCGAATCTCTATAAAATAAGTGAGATAGGAGGAAATGAAGCGTAGAACTCATCTGGTTTTCGCCGTAGCAAAGAATATTGGGTTAACTAACTAAATAAGATATGATGTTGATGAGTTCGTACGAACGTGTTGACAAAAGGTGGATGGGGCTTAATGAGGGTCGCTTATGATACATAAAAAAATGCGAAACTATAGTCAAACCAGGGTAAGCAGTTCTCAACGGGTGGGACTGAATTGAACGCAGCAGTGAAAAATTAAATCTATTAACTACTGCATTTGAGTTTCTGAATATAAATATAATTTTAACGGTTGAGACAAGTTATACCACGCACTTAAGTGAGATTTGGTAAATTTGCTTTGCGTTCTTAGCCACGCCCATCGGACTCCTTACGTTGCCTTGACTACAGTAAGAGAAACACATAGAATATGCCCATAGCGAGATTGGTTTGCATGTCCATGAGAAAGTAACTGACCAAAATCGAGTCTAGCTGGGCATGTAGGCAGAGCTAGTAAGGCACTGATGTGTTTAATAAAAGAAAAAAAATTGGGTTACATTAAAAAATCAATATATTTACTCAGTAACATGAAGGGAGTTTTCAATAAAAAGAAGGAAAATAACTAAAGCGGAGCAGGGCTCCTTAGGGAGTGGTATGGGAGAGAGACTTTGTCGGAGTAATAAACTGAGTCTGCTCCCAAAGTTGGACGGGACTAGCAGCGCTGAGGAAGAGGTAGAAGGCTGGCCAAGTTTTATCCAAGTGGACCTGTTATTTTCTACTCTCTATATTCCAACAATTTAACGGGTGTGCCAGTCATTTGATCTACCTATAGTGTTAAATTTATTCGACTGCACACGAGATTATCTGCACCTTACCTTGACATAGATGAGTGCGCAACTTGCAATTCTCATTTGCATGCCGACTCGCTGGAAGGCAAAAGAACATGGCGGGCGGCATAATTTGTAGAGCAAATGAATCACAACTATTGTCGTGGCGAAGACCCACGTCATCCACCGCTCATCCAGACCTGGGTACCCACTCAAGCTGCGTATCAACAGTCCAAACGTGGTAATCTGTCCCATCCTGGAACAAAACACTCTATCAGCAGCGTCAAAACACCAAATTATCTAGACCATAGTGTAACATTTACCTTAAGCTGACAAAATCATGCCAAGCGTTAGTAGTAACGATACAAAACTTTGCATTCTTTACAACTCACACTGCCATGAATACTTTCTAGCAGTTCCTTCAAAATGACTCCAATTCAGGTTATCGAGACTCATAAGTCTTACGTGGATGGAGGTTATACAGAGTAAATTTGTTAATTTTTTTTTTCAGACGAGCACCAAATATCTACCGAGAACCATGATTAGTCGCCTCTGTGTACACTTACATGAGGCCGCACTCAGTGAAGACTAAGAGAGAACCTTGACCGATGAAGCGCGGTCCGAAGCAGCGAAACAATGCCCAGGCGAAGCTGGCTTTGGTCTTTTTGGCCGAAGCTCGAGTCTGCTCTTCATGCCAGTACCTGCAATGTCAAATGAGACCAATATACAACTTTATTCAATTCACGTTATAACTGTAACTCGGACTGTGAAATGAGGCCAATGCACCAAAGGAGTAATCACAATATAATTAGTATACTGTATTTCTGTTTAGGTCATGTCAAACGTTTTCAGCAGCATTCCTGTTTTTGCTGAACTCACCTCTCCAGTTTTTCTTTAAGGACGCGAGACGTATCACTCTGTTCCACCTCGTAGAGATCATCGGTGGTGAGATCCTGAGAGAGGCCTTTGCGTAAGATCGGCAACATCCACCTGCAACATAGCGGTGACTTATGTTAGACCGTCAAAACCGATTGCAAAGAATCGTTTTGATGGCTGGCCATGGTGCGTGCCTGTAGTGCTGATTCCACCATGAACGATGTTTTGCATAGGACACCTGAATCTTGTACTTAAATTTCAAAATAAACAATGAAAAACCATATATTTTCTCGTCTGGATGTACAACCCAACATAATAGGGGCGCAGCATCCTGAGGTGTTCATTTTAACGCAAAAAAAAAAAAAATGTTTACAGTTCACCTGAAAAGTTTCACTCGTGAACAGTCAGAATTCACCCGTTATAATTAAATTGGTCACTGCTGTTAATTCCACTTCATCAGAACAGCACCGTACTCCCTCCTTTCTGTGCTACGACTGCCCGTAAAATGAACTGTTCGCCGCTTAAATTAGCTACAGTCTGTCCATGATCTATACTCCTTCCATGGTCTACAAAACAAATTTCACACTTCATAATACACCTGTATTTGCAACGCTCAACCCTCTGTTTTATAACTGGTAATTATCATGCTAATAGGTAAAAACCACAGTGTAACAAGAGTCCGAATATTTTTCTGTACGTGTTGACGAGTTCACGTCACGGATTTCTACTCATGTAGCCATGAATAACTTTTCTAGCCTGCAAAGTCTCTCGAGTTGCATTAAACTATTCGAAAAGTGCATAACCACGGCTGCTGTCTATGTAAAAAATTACAAAGACGAAAAGATAAATAACTGTTCCAAGTTTCGTCAGTGCATGTCTGCTGGAAGAGCGTCAGGGGAAATCATTAATGAGGAAACGACGAAGTTGTCCTGGCCGCACACCCCTACTAGTATGCTACGTGAACTAATTCGTACTGCTTCATTCAACCTCTGATTGATTTATAGCGTCATAGACGGATGACATACGATAACTGCGCTTCATTACTGCATTATTATTATTTCAATTTTTGATGGGTGAGTCCCCGTATCCCCAGTATGTAGAAGGGCAGAAATACTGACGCTGCAAGACTTCCTTCCTAGCTCTGGAACACAAGAGTCGTTTCAAAAGTAATGCCCCCTATTTTTTTTCTATACCTCCGAAAGCATCTGAGGGGATTGCAAATTGCATTGTTGCGAAGACCGAACTTAATGATCACATTATCTGAAAATTTCATCACTCTGTTGCAGATATTGACAGTGCGACACTCTAAGAAAGCAATCCCTGCCATATGGACATGCGTTAGAAGCGGAGATTCGTCATTGAATTCCTCCATGCAGAATAAATCGAACCAATTAATGAAGATTCAACGGCGCCTAGCGAACGAGTATGAAACCGTTGCAGTTGATGCCAGCAGGTTTAGGAGATGGGTTCGTCGGATTCTGAGTAACGACATATATGTTAGTGATGAAGTGCGCTCCGGAAGCCCACCACCCTGGAAAACATAGTGCGCCTTGATCAACTCATTCTCACTGTTTGGCAGATAATAGTGAGGAAAAATACATCTAGCGTTGGATGGCGCCCAGATTGCTCGTGCAAGGCCAGAAAAAAGGGAAACATTCCATTTACAACACAACAACGTCACGCCACACACAAGTTGAAGACTACGGAATCTGTGACTAAGTTCGGCTGGGAGGCGCTGTCTCACCCACCTCATCGTCCCGACCTGGAACCGTCAGCTTTCCACTTATTCGGATCTCTGAAGACGCATTTCGTGGGCAGCGTTTACGCGACAACAACGCCGCAATCGCAGCTGTGAAAATATGGACCGTCTCGACGGGCGCCGACTTTTACAACCGAGGCATCAAGGTTCACTTTCATTTCCGTAGCCGCAATGTTAAAAAGCAAACCCAAGGCATTCTATAAATATGTAAACGAAAGACGACGCAAAAAAGTAACCGTAGGCCTGCTCAAGAGACCTGAGGGTGAAATCACCAATGACCTAAGAGACAAAGCTACAATCCTGAACGAATATTTTATCTCTGTAGTCACCAAAGAAGATGTAACGAACATTCCTCAGCCAGCACCGATGCAGGGTAGTTAACACCCTGCATAAACAGCCAAGTTAACTCCATAAGCAATTGTGTTTTCACGGAAACCAAGATCTTTCAAGAACCGACCCACCTGAAGGTATAGGTACAAATCCACTGGCCCTGATAAGCTTTCTCCCCGTGTTCTAAGAGAAATGGCTCCTGCCATCACGAAGCCATTGCACGAAATATTTAATCGCTCTTGAAGAACGGGAGAAGTTCTGCAGGATTGGAAACAAGCTGACGTAATCCCGATACATAAGAAGGGGGACAAAGCCCCTGCAACTATCGACCAATCAGTCTTACATCGGTCGTCAGCAAAACCATCGAACACATTTTGAAGAAGCGCGTCACTGATCACCTGAGGTTGCAAGAGCTCATTTCCGATACTCAGCACGGCTTCCGAAATAGAAAAGCTGCCTAACAAACTTACTGGACTTCTTCTCGATAGTGACGGAAATTAGAGATGAAGAAAAGGGTGTGGACCTCAAAAGGCTTTTGACGAAGTCCCCCACCAACAGTTCATAAAAAATTGGAAGCCCATGGCATTTAGGGAGACTATTTACGCTGAATCCGGGCAGGGCTTACGGGTCGGCAACAGCGAGTGAAGCTTGAAAATGAGACAAGCGACTGGACGCAGGTATCATCAGGGGCTCAAGGTAGCGTGCTTGGCCCACTTCTATTCATAATTTACATTAATTATCTCGATCACAATATCCGTGGTAAATAAAATTAGTAAGTTTGCGGTTGATACTAAACTATGCCATTCTACCAGGAAAAGAGCTGAGCTCAAGCAAGACCTGGACCATCTCATGGAATGGAGCACAACGTGGCAGATGAACTTTATTGTCGACCAATGCTTAGTAATGCACGTAGGGCCGGAGAACCCCTGAACCCAATTGAAAATGAACGGGACAGAATTGGCAGCTATCACCCAACAACGTGGCTTGAAATAACTATTGCAAACATATTACAACACAGCAAGTTAAAATGAGTGTGAAACTGTCTAGCAGAGTACTGGGATTCATCACCAGGAATTTCGAATAGAAATCCAAGGACATCGTCATTACCTTGTACAAGGTACAACACGAAACAAGCCATACGAATGTCACCTACAAGAACTGGGCATTATCTCTCTCGAGCAAAGACGACTCAGGAGGCAACCAATAGAAACTTTTAAGTATTTGACAGGCTTCAACGACGTACCACAGCGGGACTTTTTGAAAGTGACCATAATAATCACCTGCAAAACAACGGCAAAAAACTCAAGCATAAAGCACGAACAACACCCTTAAGCCAGCAGTTCTTTCCGTATTTCATAGTGAACATTAGGAATAGACTCCCCTCTGACGTTGTCGGTGAGGAGACAGTCAACGCGTTTAAAGATCGGCTTGACAAATATTGGGAAAGACATCCTCCGCAACTAAGCACACGTCCTCCACCAGGAGTAACAAACTCTTGAGCTCCGCACAGTAGCGGATATGAATTGCACTTGTGTGCATTTATGATCAACTCGTGGCTGAAATCTTCCTTTTTTTCAATTCTTCTTCTGCTTCTTTACTCTGTCATCTATATCAAGCTAACATAATGGCAATAGCTCATAGAGGACTGGAGCGTAAGTCCCGGTGTCTCTTTGGGAATGGGCCTGTTGGTCCGTCTACTGCCGTCTATCTGATCTAAACAAATCTCAGGCAAACGTGCAAACGTCTACTGTATAGCGTTCTTCTATATGCGTGCTTATAGTGGCGTCAGTTGCCCTGAATTTAAGCGTTGTGTCATGAATGCTTATCAAGCCGACGCGCACATAAAGCTCTTTGTTGGAGCTGACAATAAGATCATGCATGCAGATCGAGCAGAATGTGAAAGTTTAAGGCGGAAACAATATTATGTGAGTTCAACTTGGCTCTGTATTACAAAAAAGCTTCACTTAAAACTTGAGCGTAGTAGTAGCTTAATTCTTTACACGGCAATTAGTTTTTCACATCAACCTTGCATATTGGTTCTTTGACGGGAATAAACTTTGCATATCATAATTGCCTGCACAAATCAGGTTATTTTTTTGTAGAGTTTGCTGTCTGTCATCGAGATAACGCAAAAAGTTATCGATGAATCTCTACGAAATTTATAGGAATTGTTAGGTATGTTAAGAACAATAAGTGACTAACTTCTAGTGAAGATCCGTTCAACCGTTTGTTTTTATTAGATTAGATTAGATAGGCGGCAGTAGACGAAACAAAAGGCCCATTCCCAAAAAGACACCGGGATTTACACCCCGATCCTCTATGAGCTATTGCCATTATGTTAGTAGAATGTAGAGGAATGGAGAAACGAGAAGAGAAAAAATNCTAACGTAATCCCGATACATAAGAAGGGGGACAAGAAAAGCCCCAGCAACTATCGACCAATCAGTCTTACATCGGTCGTCAGCAAAACCATCGAACACCTATTGAAAAAGCGCATCACTGATCACCTGAGGAAGCAGCATCTCATAGCCGACACTCAGCACGGCTTCCGAAATAGAAAAGCTGCCTAACAAACTTGCTGGACTTCTTCTCGAAAGTGACGGAAATTAGAGATGAAGAAAAGGGTGTATCTAGACTTCCAAAAGGCTTTTGACAAAGTCTCCCACCAACGGTTCATAAAAAATTGGAAGCCCATGGCATTCAGGGAGACTATTTACGCTAAATCCGGGCAGGGCTTACGGGTCGGCAACAGCGAGTGAAGCTTGAAAATGAGACAAGCGACTGGACGCAGGTATCATCTGGGCCTCCACAAGGTAGCGTGCTTGGCCCACTTCTATTCATAATTTACATTAATGATCTCGATCATTATATCCGTGGTAAATAAAATTAGTAAGTTGGCGGTTGATACTAAACTATGCCATTCTACCAGGAAACGAGCTGAGCTCAAGCAAGACCTGGACCATCTCATGGAATGGAGCACAACGTGGCAGATGAACTTTATTGTCGACCAATGTTTAGTAATGCACGTAGGGCCGGAGAACCCCTGAACCCAATTGAAAATGAACGGGACAGAATTGGCAGCTATTACCCAACAACCTGGCTTGAAATAACTATTACAAACAAATTACAACACAGCAAGTTAAAATGAGTGTGAAACTGTCTAGCAGAGTACTGGGATTCATCACCAGGAATTTCGAATAGAAATCCAAGGACATCGTCATTACCTTGTACAAGGTACAAGACGAAAAAAGCCATACGAATGTCACCTACAAGAACTGGGCATTATCTCTCTCGAGCAAAGACGACTCAGGAGGCAACTAATAGAAACTTTCAAATATTTGACAGGCTTCAACGATGTACCTACAGCGGGACTTTTTGAAAGTGACCATAATAATCACCTGCAAGACAACGGCAAAAAACTCAAGCATAAAGCCCGAAGAACACCCTTAAGCCAGCAGTTCTTTTCGTATTTCATAGTGAACATTAGGAATAGACTCCCCTCTGACGTTGTCGGTAAGGAGACAGGCAACGCGTTTAAAAATCGGCTTGACAAACATTGGGAAAGACATCCTCCGCAACTAAGCACACATCCTCCACAAGGAGTAACAAACTCTTGAGCTCAGCACAGCAGCGGATATGAATTGCACTTGTGTGCATTTATGATCGACTCGTGGCTGAAATCTTCCCTTTTTTTTTCTTCTTCTTTACTCTGTCATCTATATCAAGCTAACATAATGGCAATAGCTCATAGAGGACTGGAGCGTAAGTCCCAGTGTCTCTTTGGGAATGGGCCTGTTGGTCCGTCTGCTGCCGTCTATCTGATCTAAACAAATCTCAGGCAAACGTGAAGAAGAAATAGTGGTGACTACATAGAAAAATAAATTCTGGAGCACAAAAGGTCGTTCAATTTATATCGCCACTTCCGTCTCCGCAGCTTTTTAACATATTGAGTTAAAAATAGGAATCAATACTTTTAGAACGACCCTCAACTACAGTATACTGACTCCTCACCGGGCCGGGAGAACAGCAGGAAACTATTATCTTACTATTCTACTGTTCTTAAGTAGAAGACCACTTACGCTTCATAAGGCTCACTCCAGTTCAAAATTTTCTGCTTTTTGCGTAAAGTGATTCTATCGAATGCAGGGTTTATTTTTTAATCAGTTGCTGAGAGCAACATATATACTCAACTTAATGATCTGCGACTGCCAGGGCGAGGCGTCTCCTGTATAGCGTTCTTCTATATGCGTGCCTATAGTGGCGTCAGTTGCCCTGAATTTAAGCGCTGTGTCATAAATGCTTATCAAGCCGACGCGCACATAAAGCTCTTTGTTGGAGCTGACAATAAGATCATGCTTGCAGCTCGAGCAGAATGTGGAAGTTTAAAGGCGGAAACAAGATTATGTGACTTCAACTTGGCGTTGTATTACAAAAAAGCTTCACTTAAAACTTGAGCATAATAGTAGCTTAATTCTTTACACGGCAATTAGTTTTTCACATCAACCTTTAATATTGGTTCTTTGACGGGAATAAACTTTGCATATCATAATTGCCTGCACAAATCAGGTTATTTTTTTGTAGTGTTTGCTGTCTGTTATCGAGATAACGCAAAAAGATATCGATGAATCTCTAAGAAATTTATAGGAAATGTTAGGTATGTTAAGAACAATAAATGACTAACTTCTAGTGAAGATCCGTCCAACCGTTTGTTTTTATTAGTCTGTCTCTTCTTCCTTGGTAGCCTAACTTGAACAGTCGTGGACGGATCTTCATGACATTTTCGGGAATTGTTTATTGCTAGGGGCAAATGACCAAATTTTCAGGTGATCTGCTTGTCCATTTGTTTGTCTCTATGTTTGTTTTCATGTCTGTCAGTAACATAACTGAAAAAGTTACCAACAGACCTTTATGAAATTTATAGGAATTGGTAAAAGTAGTAAAATACATAATAGACTATAAAAAATTTAGGTGAGTAGTATAGCAAATAGGCGTCCGAGAACACAAATTGATTTTTTGTAAAACACACATTGAGTTTTTCAAACTCAACAAATTCAGCTTGTGTTCTCGGCGCCTATTTGTTATACTACTTAGGTGATTATCAGTTTGTATGTTTGTGTTTGACTAATGTTTGTGAAAGTGTTTGTCAGAACATAACTCAAGAAGTTAAGGACGGATCTTCAAGATAATTACAGAAACTGTTATCATTGTCTAGAGGCACAAATGACTAAATTTTGGTTATAATAAATACATGGGGAATTCTAGCTGCAGGCCTAATTTAAGTTTTTCGTTACTATTGCCTTGCTTGGCGGAGGTCTGCGCTCTCAAAGTGCTCTAGTCTACCATGTCTGTGCTTTGAACAATACACTCGTACATACACACGTGAAAATAATTACAAACCTCCCTACCAAAAGTGATAGTTGCAGTCCAGCATGTAAAGCGTGTTCCAGACGATAGTCTTTCATCTCGTGTATCCATTTCACCGAGTTCGAATACCTTTCCGAGTCTGTTCAATGAACAGACAAGGGCACTACTTGCTGAATAGACAGTCACTCTATGGACTGACTATGACGAGTCAGTACTCAGTAGAGTGAGCCCCAAATGTCGCCTTGCGAGCTCCAATAGAAGTAAGCCTGCGCTGCGCAGGTGTGACGGAGCTCCCATGTTTGTGAGGCAAGCCGTTTATATTATTATTTTTCCGAGCATGAAGACCTAACGTATAGGTACTACAAGTGTCCCAACACCTGNGTGCATAAGTGCAGACGCGATCCAGTGGGGATTTTGTTGATGAGAAAAGCATTGATACAACGAATTTTAGTTCCAGCAATTTTCTCTCCTAACTGATTGCAAATATTTCCCTGCTGCTCCCCACTTTCTTTAATATTAGCAAAGAACTGCACCGACGACCGAACTATGGGCATGAATAGTTCTTTAAGCAAAAAGAAATCGAAACTTATACATATACGACGTTGGGTGTCGTTCTGCCGCACGAGCTCCGAAGCCGAAAAGCACGCGTCTTCAGTTTTATTCTAAGTTTATTCCTGCCGGCAGAATTTTTTTAACACTTCATTCTCAACTCTAACTTGTCATAAGTTGATTCGTCTACAGGAACAACCTAATTAAATTAGAGGAACGAAAAGTGTCATCGCTTGAGCAGTGAATTTCAGCCCAATAAGCTTGACTTGTCTGCAGTAGAACCTCAGACTGGTGAGCTAGCTTGAACCCGCTTAGTTGAGTTTCTAGGCGTTAACTTTTAATCATTTACCCTTGAGATTTCCGAAACTTCAATCTTGGGTTATAAAAGGGAGATCACAGTTGTCTCAAGTGTAACTCGTTTGATACTAACACATGACTGCGATTCAAAGGGCGAAATCAAATTCGTTTCTGAGGTATGGGCATGTCAGGCCTAGGCTTGTAGCTAAAAGTATATGAGTGGTTCGATGGGGGACTGTCAAAGCCGATTTAAGCCAAGCCTACCTGAATTGATATATCCGGCACCGCAGACAAAAACTTTAGCTTCTCCGCTCAGAATCGTGGCGCATGTGCAAAAAGCTGCTCGATTACATCTGTTTTTCCAGTATGTGAGGGTTATGGATCCAAAAAAGCTCACATAAGGTGAATTCGAATGTATCGAACGTATCTACTGTACATATAAGAGGGTTGCGTTCTTTAGTCGATCTTTGCCCTTCTAAATGGTAAATCTGGCATTTTTTCATAAAATACTGCACTAAAGCATTGCTAAACACAACCCTAGGGGTAAATTAACTGCAATCTTTATGAAAAAGCCCTGTGGAGAAGAAAATAACCAAGGTATGTACTGTATTGTGATATTGCCGCCCGCGCATATAACGTGCAAATCGCATAGGGGCGTATTTTATGCATAAAAATCAGTGGTCACAGTGGTCCACTCGCATAAGAGTAATTCCCATACAACGAACATGCATATATACAACGAAAACTTAGTTAATAGTGAGCCGCCTGAGAACTCCATTTTACGGAGTAATTTCCAGTGCTGTTCTAGGAAGTCCCGCAGGTAATCGATTAAGGGTCAACGCCTGAAACTCAAATTAGCGTGTGGAAGCCAGCGCACCTTTCCTCCAGTTTTGCACAAAACAAGTCGAATGGACTTAACTTAGTTCGACTTTGACGAACCAATCGGAGGCGTTAATTCCTAATTCGACTTTGACGAACCCTGCGACACATGAAACTGAACTAGAGTTCAAGCTTGGCTAACCACATACGAGTAAGTTGTTAAGAATTCTACAAGTGAATCCGCTGCTTTGTCAGGGTTGCACTCTTGAAAATATGAACAAATTGCGGAAGTGTGGCAATTTGTAAATACTACTATTTACCTAGTTTCACCATCTCCTTGACAAACTGTAAACATATGACATGTGAACATTAGCATTTGAAAACCTTTCCCATTACAAACTAAGAGCACTCATATTTTTTTCAATTTTGAAATTCAAGCAGCTCCTGAAGCAGATTGAAGCTTTTCCAAAAATGGCTAAATCATCGATGAGGCTTACCTAGAAGGTGCTGAAATTTGATGAGATGAAATTCTTTGTGACCCGTTCCCAGTTGTCTAATAGTTGTAGGGTATTCGTGCCAAATAAGCTAAATCGATTTTTAAAAGATCATTGCGTAATGGCTTATGACCCTTAGTTTTTAATCGTTGTTAGGATTATCGTCTTCATGTTCCCTAACGAACGTGTTATATGCGTTTGGCACACACAACATTATTGTTTGAACACATGTACAGTATCAAAGCGGGACCGGATAGGCCGGAAGGTCATAAAGAATGCGTTCGATTAAGCAGCGAATAAAGCCTTTGAGGCTAGACTTCGCTGAAACCTCCGACAGGNATATGCGTTTGGCACACACAAGATTATTGTTTGAACACATGTACAGTATCAAAGCGGGACCGGATAGGCCGGAAGGTCATAAAGAATGCGTTCGATTAAGCAGCGAATAAAGCCTTTGAGGCTAGACTTCGCTGAAACCTACGACAGGTGCCCTGGCGTCAACCTGTTGATTAGAGTTTCGGGCTTGACCCTTAACCGAGTACCAGTGAGACTTCCAAGAATGCAATATAAATTCTTCAAATGTAAATTTTTAGCAGGCTGAACATAATGGGTTTGCTTCTACCGCCTAAAACATCTTTTAAAGCGACGAAGCCAAAGTTCCTGTCAACCGTTGCAGACACGTCAAGTCGAGTAGTCATGCCTTAGATGGATCGACTTTGGAACACGTCCGAAGTGATAGAGAAGGGTAGGTAGGAAATCTCTGGTCTGGCACCGAAACTGTATATAACAAACCGAACTGAGGTCTTAGCCTGGCGTCGGATGCTCTTTATAGATACATAGGTCAGGAGGTGGCCATTAGCTACAGACTACTGTAAGTCACTCAACAGCTGTTATAAGCCAGAGACAAACGTACAGATAGCTCATCGGAAAATCCTTCAAGATATTGCCGACGGAAGCTCTCGCCGGTCTATCTTGCTCAAGGTCTCTTCCCAACCCTGCTACAGTTAGTTCTCATTCCTAAAGCTGGTGCTGGTGAGTATATAGCGAACTGACGGCAATTGGCTCATTTTACATTCAAATGCTTGTGGCTATTTTTCATGGTAGATTGGATAACTTGCAGTAGACGGACCAACAGGCTCACTCCCAGAGAGCAGCCGAAGCTCACGTTCCGCACTCTGTGAGCTATTGCCGTTATGTCAATGTACTGTATAATCATTTAGATCAGAAAAAAAATCAACCAAGTAGGCGATCGTGCAACTGTGCTAGTTGCAGCAGACCCGCGCGGACTATAGATGGGCATGAGCTTATGAAACAAAACAGCCTCTAAGAATGAGCTGTTAAAAGTTGATGGAGGAGTTCGCAGTTGTGAGGGGTGTTACTCCCAGTGCCTGTCAAGACGATTGTTGAGCGTGCTGACTGTCCCTGGTAGTCTTCCCCAATCAATCATTCATTATAAAATAGNTGTTAAAAGTTGATGGAGGAGTTCGCAGTTGTGAGGGGTGTTACTCCCAGTGCCTGTCAAGACGATTGTTGAGCGTGCTGACTGTCCCTGGTAGTCTTCCCCAATCAATCATTCATTATAAAATAGAGAGTTCTATACATGCATCTTATACAGTATATTCATCATCGTACTTGTTCTTCGGACATTTTACTAAACTCCATGGTACACACAGTAACGAAGGTCACAAAACTAGTCGTAAGAAGTGATAACTCTCGTGTATGGTCGCCCCGTGCTTGAGATTCAGTGCGAACTGGTCGTTTAAGGGGCTCGGAGAATTACCTTGCTCTTAGGTATGGTTTGGTTGAAATACGGTAACTTTATGACGTGACAGGCAGATCTCAGCCACCAGAAGAATATCAGTGTTGGGAAAAGGTTCTGGCTGGGGTTGTCATCCCGCGATCGCTGTAGGTTTTGGGTAGATTTTAAATCCTGGGCATTTAGAATGAGATCCAGAAACTCCTAGAGAAATCCATTTTGAAATTTCAACTGCTTGGTATATAGCTTTTAATATATGTAGGCGCGATTAGCTATAGTTATGTAGGGCAAATTAAAGTTGCAAGGCTGCTTTTTAGTGAAGAAATAGTTATCAATCAATCAATCAACTTTATTAGGTACTCACAGGGGTGGTACAATAGTTATATTAAACATAGCTTATCACTAGACTCAAATTAAATACAGAGAGCGCTTGATAGCCTTAGTACACGTTACACCGCATTCCGGCTCATTGTTTGGCCTCTGTTTGGTAAGAGTATGCGCTGCCATCGGCTATACATATTTGACAGTCTGTAGCAAGGGCCATTGCAGGCCACGTTTATCAGCGAATTAGCTGATTTTTCTATCCTGTTTTGGAGACAGTAAGCACATTTCCTTGTTTTGACCTTCATACAGTCAGTATACTTATGAGCAAATATCACACTAGCACTATACGACCTAGGTACATTCATAAGCCGGCGAAATATGTCATTATAAGCCACACGTAGGCGCCCAATGTTCTTCTGCTTAAAGTTCGACCAAAGCGAGTTACAGTACATAGGGTAACAATAGCTACGAAACAACTGACACGTGACCTCTTCAGAGCAGTGACTAAATTTCCTCACTAGCATGTTGCCCACTGCGTGTAGCTTCCGAGTTTCTTTCTCTATGTTCTGCTTATCACGAAAATCATCAGTGAAAATGTGGCCCAGATAATAGAAGTTGTTTACATAATTGAGCTCTACGCCATTGAGATGAGTGCAGTTTATAAAATTTATGTCTTCTTATCATTGACGTGGCGACTGGGCTTACAAGTACTACGCAGATTGGTGTAAATTATATCATGATTTGTCATTTTTGCACCGAATACTTGCACCAAAATAATTACAAATAGAGTGTCTTAGCGCAGCGGGTGCCATTACAGAGAACAAAGCGACGATTCTAAATTGTATACATTTGTAGATTTGCAATAGGACGCTTGCTGCAAAGCTCAGTGATTGACAAACCTTTGGCACTTACTGGCACTTCGTTCTAACAAGGCACAGGTGGCATATAGTGGTCTAACTGCCAACCTTTACTTCCAGAGGGAGGGCTAGCTACAAGTTGTCCCCACATGTAATCGCTGGAATCCGATTTTTACACTCATGCTTAGAGGAGTAAATACAACAAAACATTGTAGCTTCAACTTTTTGTACAATATTGTGCTACTTTGAAATACCGTATGGGTCTTTTGTGTATTTCTGGATAAACCTTAGAAGCTCGTGTGACTTTAATTTTTACCCAGAAGGAAGATAGAAAAACATTGATCTTCAAAACCAAGTGTGTTTATTTATTACTGACCGTTTTGAATTGCTGTTAGCATTTCCATGACACGGGTGATGCCCAACAGAATGGCTCATTAATTAAACTTGAATTAGAAGTCCCAGGACGTATTCGATTGGGACATAAAGTCAAGTTGTTCAGCTTAAATAGAGCAAACAAGTCCATTCAGACCGTTCCTTTCGCCACTTTGACTTGAGTTTAAGGCCTTAAGCGGAACAGGCTTAGGCCGAAAACTCAAGCCTGCTAAGCAGGTAGTTTGACTTTTTTAAGCTAATACACTTGACATTACCCTAATGTAAACAACAATGCTGGCATAGAAACAAACTCTTTTTTTTTTAATATGAAGACAGAAGGAAGAATTTTTTTTTTCAATTTTAACATCCTAAATTAACGATTCAAAAAAAATATTAGCTCGTTTTCTAAGACAGCAAGAAAAGAATAGAAGAATACTCATTTCAAGGTTAACTTTAGTATATTGCTCTCGCACCGTATACTCATACCATGGATTGGCAACATCATAAAGACATGTGACGTCGTGCCTGTGTGACTTATGCGTCAATGAGACGTACGACGTCACTGTGATATTCGGGCCATGGGTTTTACCCGAACGGAAGAATATTTGGAGTAATGTGTTGTTCTGCTGCCGATTGCCATCTGTATTTGCTTGACATAGTGGTTCGTCGATGTGCGTTCATGCTGGGTGGTGTTGTGCCCTGTGATCTGGCGCATCGTCGCAGAGTTGGTGGGGTCTGTTTTTTTTATAAAATCTATAACTGCCCCAGGCATCCACTGTCTGAGTTTCTTCCGGATTCATTTGTTCGGGTGAGGTATACTCGGCGGACTTGTGCTCTTCATGAGTTTGCCTTGGAACCGTTACGCTGCCGTACGGGCCAGTATTTCCGTTCGTTTCTTCCATCGTGTGTGGATGTTTGGAATGGTCTTGATGGCTCTATCTTTGTTGGTGCTGGTATTGGCAGCTTTAAACGATCTGTACACGGAGCTATTTTGTGATCTCGGATCTTCTTTTTTCATTCTTTTGTTTTCTCCACCCGCTGGGCTGGTTGCGTGGGGGTTTGTTAACCTCATGGAGTTTCTCCGTTCCTACTCGCCAGTCTGGTGTGATTTAATAATAATAATGTCTCTTGAACAGTATTGCGGTCTAGATTCGGTAGAGCGGAAAAGTAATAGTATTACCTTATATCGAGTATCCCAGTCAGTGTAGGATCGTAGAAATAGTACTGATACTGGTGCTGTCCGATATGGTTAATGGAATGGATGGTAACTCCAATTCGTATATTCCATAAAGATACAGTTGGTGCTCAGTAGGCTGGTAAAGTCGAGCTACAGTATAAGCTATGTACACTGCAGCTGTATTTTCTAATGCTAAATACCAAGTCTGTACAACACTGCAGCTACGCTAAGAGTTACCAGTTCTATCTAAATACTAAATATCAAGTGCTGGCGGTCGAGAGGCGACACGGCTATTTATGTATTCCCGCTAGCTTCAGGAGTCATGACGTGCACAGACATATGAGTGACTCGCGTGGACCAATGTTGTGATCTGTTTTCATAGGGCCATCCCTGTCGCGTCCGATGCATCACATATGACCTCTAGAAAGTTAACTGAGCCAGTTCCATACTTCTAACCTATCACAGGGAACGACATTGTTCCAGCTTTCCAATAAAAAATTCATATGATTTACTTTCAAGGTTGCTTAACTTTTAAACGCTAGGAACGTAGGATAGGTTTTGCTAATGCCATCACAGCTTATAGGTTCATATTTTATAGCTTTACTCCTAAAATCCGTTCGCTTGTCACAACCATAAAACGATCGGAAAAAGCAAGTCAAGTGCACTTAAATATTCGACAGCAATGCCCCAATCGGACACGTCCTTACTATATATGAACGCGAAATTTAAAGGACTGTTAATCTATTAGCTGGTTATTGAGCGATCGATAAGACAAATACTTGAGGAATGATACTTAAGTAATGACTGGTGATAGGTATTACGAACACTGGCAACGAGGATCGTAGCTAAGCGCTACAATATATATATATATGTATAATACTATGTATATATATATTACTATATAATTAAGAACTATCACAGATTGCCACGAGGGTTCTCAGTTGATATTTAATGTAGATACATTATACGAGAGACGAGCTTGAACGCCTCGTATTTGCTTCTCCCCGACAATCACCCTCGATGGGAGGCTAATTCTTCGAAGTCAACAGTTTTCCATTTTTCACCTCGAAGTCAACCCACATGACTGCCTGCAACATATCGCGCCGATAGCTCAATTCATTCAGACAGTTTCTGGGTGCAAAGATTTACAAAAATAGTTAGACGCATACAGAACGAAAATAGAGTTCCCTTTCTCACTTTGGGCGCAGATGGCATTTATAACGTATCAGTACGCATGTCATTCATGGCTCCAGGTACATGTGTCAATACACCTTGGCTTAAATTGTAAAGTGATAAATAACAGGCTTTAAAATTCCAAGAATCCCGAGAATTCCTAGGATTCTGCTTTGGAATCCCGGGATGACGGAGATTTTTTATTTTAGCAGGTGTGATATGCTAATAATCACGGTTGACATAAATTGCCGGTGTTGTTATACAGGCATGTAAATTTAAATATATGATGTATCCCATGTAATTGATCTTGGTAAATTGGAGGTATTTATTGTCCTAATAATGAAATTGATTTTATAACACCTTACTTGGCTGTGCCCATCAATATACCGTACTGTATGTAATGTGTATATGACTTTTTACGAAACCACTCTCAAATAAGTATTTTAAGAGGATTTCAAAATTAGTTTTACAATAGGTACATGAAAATTTGGTGTGCACACGTTAAAAGCTGTTCACTAATGGTGATGTATTCATATATTTTCTTGTGCTTTGCCTCCTCTAATATATGTCAGCTGGCCTCGTACCAAATGTAATGATGTTTATTAGCTGATTGTTGGCATGCTCGTGAACTTAAATATCGTGTTCTAAATAACATTTCTTGCCATTATTATCGATATTATTAAGATATTCTACTATACAGCAACCGTATACCTTGGTGGTTTTTGAGTCCCTCCCATTCAGCTTATCTTGCCCTTGGACCCCTTGGCGTAAATCTGGCCCTAATTAATTAAAGCATGCAGAACAATAGAACTCTGAGAGCCCATATATATACCTCTCCTAAGAAAAGCACAGTTAACGAAAAATTCAAGTTGGTTTTGAAACTATTATTTTTTTATCAGCATCAAAATATGGTCATTTGTACTTTTTGACGGCAATAACAGCTTCTGTAATTTTCTTGAAGACTCGTTTTCGACTTATGTTGCTGGTAAACATTCTGAGAAATAATATAGTGAAACACACAACAGATCAGCCAATCACCACCAAAATTTGATCATAATTATACTCTACCTAAATTAGGTAATATAACCAACTACTCAGGCAAATTTTATAAAAATCTGTTCATAATTTCTTGAGCTAGTTTGCTAGCAAATATTTGATAAAGCCAAAAGACAAACAAACAAACAGATCATCACAGAAATTGGCCATTTAATCTTCGTGATATAGCTACCTAACAACACCTGTAAAGGCCATGAAAATCTGTTTGTAAATTTTTGAGTTATTTTACTAACAAACAAAACCTTAAACACCGAAACAAAAAAAAAAAAAAAAATGATCATCCCAACAATTTGTTCATTTACTCTGTGCAATATATCTAACAACTCATGTAAATTACCTAAAAATATGTTCATAACTTTTTGAGTGCTGGTACTTAGAATAGAGAGGCAGACAAATAAACAATCAAACGGTTTAACGCCAAAAGTTAATCAGATGGTCCTTTTGACATGCCTAAGAAATCCCTGTAAATTTCGTGAATATTCTTCCATAACCTTTTGAATTCTCTTGGTGACAGGCAAATAGACAAATTCGAAAAAATATAACCTCCTAGGTGGATGTAATAACAGGTAAGTACAGGTAATATCAACCACGGTGTTTCTATTCTAACCGTGACATCGATACCAATATCAAGTAGGTAATCCACTTACTGACCAAAATGAGTGCTTAGAGAGCCATCCAGCAGTTGCTCGAGGATTTGCCTTTAACTGTTGCTTCTGTTGGTGCATTGTAACTATATTATCATAGCGCGGGACGTAACCATATGACCAGGGCCAAATCGAGCGTTGAGTGTACACAACGTATCAACACCGCATATCAGACACTAATGTACACAACGTATCAACACCGCATATGAGAGACTAATGAAAGTGAAACACAGACGGGCATTTCCGAAGCGGAGCTCAGCCAGCCCCCCAACCCCCCAAACGCCAAGGTAGCTTCCCCACTTTCTCGGAACCTTGTGACATCAGACGTTAACTGTTGCTGTTGTAGCAGGACTTTCCGGGGACTTCCAGGTACGACCGCGCATGAACTCCAGGCATAAGGTTTTTCCTTCTAGCAACATGTAGATGATCAGTGCCTGGACGATCAGAAAATACTCCCTGGAAGAAATGAAAGATATACACACCCGCAGAAACGCAAAGTCCCCACCCCTCACACTTAGTGGGTTCTGGCAAATTAAGTAGCTACTAAGTAACAAGCCCAGACATTAAAGTACGGTTCGTTTATCAATGAGTGGGACTGGAGCTCAGGCCTAGAAAATCAGTAGATATTGAGCACATGCCATAAGAAAGATGATAAAATATATATTAGGTATTGTGGTGGAGCTTCAACAATAGATTAATAAAGGTATCATTGTTATCTCCAAGGACAGGAGGTTTTCTTCTCTTATTGCTATTACACTTGATTTTAAATTGAGTTCCATATACAGTACAAGTGTACAACAGTGAACGTTAAACCTGCATACTATGCTGCAGATGGCTGCTCCGTAAAAATAGCCAGTAATGTGGCAATAGTTGCAGTAGTAGTCAAAGAAGTATACGTGCAACCCCGAAACGGGCGAACACAGTTTTCAGCAATCAATTTTCTGCCACAATCGACGGTTCTGGCTATAAAGCAACGCCCGATCTGACGAGTTTGACACATATACCGGTCTCCAGAACAGGAAATATGCTTTAGCCGCCGCTCGTGTGCTGCTTCTTAAGACCCTGGAGCAATAATAGAGGAACGCTACCAATGCCTTCATTACCGAATGCGCAGTAGAATAGGGTGGTCCAACTTCTTCAACATCTTACGGCTATCTCGAGTCTAAACGGCTACATGGAGGACCAATTAAGTTATATATGTATTAAGGTGGCCATAAAAACGTGCAAAAAATTATAATAAAAGTTATATTGTTCCTGATTTACACCGAGCAATCACTGATCATAAACACAAAGTAACACAGCTGGAGTTTCATTCAAATCTAAAGCGATTTAGCGGCTGCACAAGCTTCTTTAAGTATAAGATTTTCATCTTTCCGATGCGTGGAGGTAGTCTTTTTTTTTCTCAACACTAATGCCCACGTTACAAAACACTGAGGGGCAATCAGACAACGGCTTTCAAACTGCACACGGTAAAACACAGGAAACAGCTAATTCAATCATTTTAGAGCAAGAGCTCCCTACCGGGAGAGGCCACATCCACTCGAGGTGAGCTCTCAAGTCAAGGAGGGCAGTGAAACCTTTGATTATTTCAACGTCATGTAGAAATGAACTCGAATTTGTGGCGCAAATTGAGACCATTTAAATTCTTCGTCATCATAAGAGGTATTATTATCATTATTATTATTTG
>LQNS02278101.1:4199846-4219385 GCA_001587735.2 Parhyale hawaiensis | reverse complement strand
GACATTATTGACATCTGAAGCCATGTGTTCCACAAGTGAGCATATCACTTTAAAAGAGCACGTTCTCTATACAATACGGCTGTATTTTACTCAGTAGTTTGTTAATTTTGATATGTGTTTGGTGTTTTTACTGTGTTTTATGTAAGCAAGATTGTAGAGAGAACAAATAAAGGTGTAAAGGTGTAAATGTTTTCTGCAAGCATACATATCTATGTCTTTCCGTAAAAAATCATCACTATCATGGAAGTAGAACTAGGCTCGATGTTAAAACATTTGGCTCTATTTGGAGTAGAATTTATTAGTGCATTTATCACAGTCTTAGTGCACCGCCGAACTTCTCGAATTTCCAATAAACGATATTTTATTTAATTTCTCAACCATTTTTTATTCTCAAGACTAATGTTATTGTGGCTAAGCCACTTGGATCAGCAATTACTAGTGTTTTTCTAATTACTGCTCGAAAACCAATTTTACGTAAAATAGTTACTATAAACTTTAATCGAAATTCTCATGCATTTCATGGCAAAATAAACTCTTAGCTATGGCTATTGAAACACAATGATAGCCAGTTGATGTCTGTCATTAATTTATTCTTAAAAGGGTCGGCAACCTAACTCTTGATTTCCATTCATTTGACGACTAGCAGATTTAGTTGTATCTATCGGCGAATTTCAAATTTAAACTGATACGTATTTCGTTCAAAAATATTCTCTACAGCAAATTTGAGTTATTTTCTTCGCCACAAAAAATACAAAATCATTCTTTCTTGAGAAGAATAATTTAAAGTTTTGCATTGGATATTTGTGTTTACTGTTCTTAGGACTTGAGAATTGCGGATCAAATAAAAACCTTTTGCCCTCAAATTAATACGATAGTGCATAGATCACACGATACTTGACTGTCCACTCAAATTTGTGAGTGGGCCAGATAACAAATTGATTCGACTTAGATAAAATCTTTTCCAGTGATTGGAGAGGCCTCAAACGGAAGTAATGTATTATCGCTTAATTATACAAGAAATGTGTTTATCAGCAAGAAATACAATTTCTTAGCTAGATCACAATTATGGACGACGATAGGTAAATTTTAGGACAGCTAAATGATCGAAAATTGATTGAACTATATTTTACGATTTATCATTGGCCAGGGCTGATGTATAGGTACGTGCATATTTGCATTAGATGTATTGTTCGAGTTTTCAAGAACAGTTTAATTTTTTCCGGTTCACTACTTTGACTAGAAAGGATTTTTTATCAAGGTTTTATCATTTTGCAATCAGCCCCACTTGCGAGGAGTGGATTGTCATATCGTGTGTGATCTATAAAATAATGATACTACAAGACCAATTTTGTTTCATGTCATTTAATTTAAAGTAAAGATGGATTGCTCTCTTTGCTTGTTTTAATAATTGAATGCACATGCCAATCAAGAAGTGCAAGTGCTCCGAGCCTTACATTGGAAAAAATGTTAAATTAATGCCCAGCCTACGTAATGAAATTTCGTATCATCCACGCCAAATTCGCTATCTAGTGCTATCAGATTATTTTCACCGCGATTTTCACTTAGGTATATAAGAGTAAGTCGAATATAATAATTATACGAACTATCCCCTAAGCGAAATGGTCCCACAATTTCTTCAGAACTCTTCAGTGTAAAATTAGTGAGCCCGGCAGTCAAAAATTACTACCGGTAGCTACATATAGAGTTTTGTAAGCTACCTCGTCAACGCTCACTCACAGAATACTATACATCGAATAAAAGTTGCTCTCTCACTGTTAATTTGCAAGTGCCAATAACGTTTGCACAACAACACTCCTATTGAAATTGCCCCTTAAAATGTCATAGCAAATATTGATTCCTGTTATGCAATGGATGTTACCGTGGATGTAAAGACGATGCTGTTTCATCGCTGGATACGCACAGGACTGCTTCTAGGGCAATACTGCTGCTCTTTCTATGCGCACCAGGAATTTGCAGCGTAGGAAAGTAGAAAAGCAAATTTATGATTGAAGATATAAATTTTAACGAGAAAAATTGAAACTACAGTTTGTGGGACTTGCACAGCGAAACACAAAAATGTGGACAAGTAGTGAAAGACGGCATTAATAAGGAAGAAATAGAAATGAATTAAGCGAAGTAGAAGCTACAAATACACAACAACCTTCGTATTTAGTACAATGCATTTAGAAAAGCACATTGTGTATGCATTTGCATTTAGTTTCATTATCTGCTGTGAAAGACAATCATTAAATTAATATTTAAATTTAGAGATCAATAAGTATACAGCTTTGAATGTTATGTCAGATTATGATGTCATGGCGCCGACTACACCATGCTTGACGGTCCACTCCTCCCAAATCAGCCTGAAGGCAAATTGATAAGACGTCATTAATTTTTTTCCTCTCAACATCGCAACTTAAAAAATAAATACATGTTCTAGGAGGCGCAAGGCGTGTACCTGTTGAAAAGAAGCACGTGTACTGTATAATTATGTGCTTTAGTCAGTGGTAAATAGTAGAATTAATTTTAGGTCGTTTTTGTGTCCTAGGGTTCGATGATCATCGTCCACTGTTTACCATTATATACAAAATTGTACTTTTGCTGATAAAAACTGTTCTTGCATCGCTACGAACTGTAACTTTTCGTTTGAGGTCGCTAGATTGACTGGAAAAGATTTTATCGACGTTTATCAATTTGCCATCAGGCGCACTTGGATCATTGTCTGGGAAGTCAAAGATAGTGTTATCTATGGTCATGCATATTCCTATCAAATAACAAGATATATATTCAGCGTCTCTTATCAGACTTTTGATTAAGTTTGTGAAATCTGAATGTTTCGCTTTTAGAGGGAAGATTTCTCGATTTTTTTTTTAAATATTGATACCTCATCCTTCAATTGACAATTGCGTCTTAGATTTTTTCCGGCATTAGCTTGATTAGAAAATCAAGTAGACTGGTGCAATTTGTTTTGCAGGGTTGAATCGCTCTTACGAAGAGCAATCATGTGGTCTTTTGGAGTTGTTTTATGGTTGGTCCGGGCTGGATATACCAATTATTGTAATACAAATACACTACACAGGCGATGTGAGAACGCAGAAAACTCCATAAGGTCATCAACCTCCCACGCAACCAGCGCAGTAAGAGAAGAAAGAAACAGAGAATTAAAGATAACAGAATAAATCTATACACAGATTGCTTAAAGCAGGCCACTCTCCGCACCTACAACGGCAGAGCCATGAAGATATGGAATAATCAACGAAGAAGACACGCGACACGTAACATTTAGATCGCTAGGGAATAATTCTGTTTTCTCGGTGTGTTTGGCCAAGCTTCAGCCAAATTTTATCAGTTAATTTGCAAATATTTTTCAGTGCAATAAAATACTTTGAGAATGCAATATTTGGTAGCTTTGATAGTCTTTGGTCACATGAAGATATGATTCCATGCAGCTTCTCCATTCTATGATTCCTACATAAAATTTCGCTTTGCAAGAAGAAAAATTTGCTGATGAAAGGGCAATGAGCAGCATGAGTATATGACGTGCATATTAGCTTCTTTGTTTTGCAAAGTATTGATTGGTCTAAACAACTGATATTAATTTTTTCAAACAGAATTATCATGTAAGTCAAACTTAGAGATCAGCTGACAAAACTTTAGACTGTTGTTTCATTATAATAATTTATCAAGAGCCCGATCTGTATATACTGTAATAGTAAAAGGTTCGAATTTAGGCTTACTTTTGAGTTTCTTTGCAACAGAGTGAAATTTTGAATTTTATTGAGACTATTCGTACAATAAGAATTCAAATGTAACGAAGAACGGTAAAGCTAGATGCAATTTTGAGCAAGTAACGGTAACGGGCCGGGAATTTTATAGAAGTAACGGCAACGGGCCGAGAATTTTATAGAAGTAATGGTAACGGGCTGGGAATTTTATAGAAGTAACGGTAACGGGCCGGGAATTTTATAGAAGTAACGGCAACGGGCCGGGAATTTTATAGAAGTAGTGGTAACGGGCTGGGAATTTTATAGAAGTAACGGTAACGGGCCGGGAATTTTATAAAAGTAACGGTAACGACCACCGATGTCGCGTAAATGTGTCCATCACTGGTTCTCACAAACAGGAGAAGATTGGACGAACTGTTGTTTCTTCCAATGCGTCTCGATATTATAATGAATTACAATGAGATGATGAATGTCTTTCGTAAATCCTTTAAACTAGTTTCTTTATATCACGTTTCCTATCTGGTGAGGTACATAAAAACTTCCCTTAACCTTTAATTATTTTTTCTTACATTGCGTGATAAGCTGTTCTATTTTTTAAATCGACCATAAGAAAACACATTGATGCGTCAACACCACCCATACCCTTAAATAATAAAATTAAAGGTGACCATAATTTTCGATATGATGAGCAGAAAGATACGATATACCGCAGAGTGACGACGGTGGATAGCAGTAGATACGTTTGCGTTGTAGTATTTAGTATCGCACACCGAGGTAAAATTCTTTGAGTGAATGAAAAGAATGGAAGAGTTGGAAGGCTGAATGTTGTAAAATGGCATTTACGGTCGTATATACCGAAATACAACTCTCTGAATTTCTTTCCTGCTCTATTAATTCTCAAAATTCGAGAAGAAACAAAAAATAATGAGGGCAATGCATAAATGACATCCAGAGCTAGAGCACTCTAAGAGCTCATACCTCCGCCAAGCGAATTCAAATGCGTTATGACACTAAAATTTTCCTTTTATTGTCTCAAAAATTTGGTCATTTGTGCCTCAGGACAATAGTAACAGTTCTTATAATTATGTCGAAGATTGTAATTAACTTTTTGAGTGATGTTGTGACGAACACTAAGACAAGCATGATGGCAAACGCACAAAATGCACGACCCTTTCATCACCAAAATTTGGAGTCATTTTTTCCTTTTAATATTTCTAACAGTTCGTACAATTTTCACGAGTATCTGTATGTAAATTTTTGAGATATGATCTGACAAACGGATACTCATACACACAATCGGATCACCCGATCATCACCAAAATATGGTGATATGTGTCTATCAACGTTTCTAAGAATTTCTGTACATTTCTTGAGGATCCGTCCATAATTGTTTTTGACATTTTGCTAACAGGCATGAAAATAAACATAGAGTCAAACAACGAAGCGGACTTACAGATGACCACAATTATTTGGTCATTTGCCCATAGTAACATTTCTAACACCTCTTGCAAATTTCATGAAGATCCGCCAATAACTTTTCGAGTTACGTTACTATGAAAGTAAAAAGGCAAACAAACGGTTGAAGAGAATTTAGAAAAACTTAATCAACTGTTACTCGATCGATCCTGTAGTAGATGACTAACAATATCTGTAAGTTTCGTATAGATCCGTCTATAACTTTTAGAGTTATAATGGCGACAGACACACAGAATAACAGACAAACGTCGACAAACACAACAACCTTGGTGAAGGCTATAATAATACTAAGTTGTTTGCTAGGAAGAGTTCAAGTAATGAAAGACATTATATGGTAGAAAAATTGAGGCAACTTGTCACTGGAGTTATGTAGAAGCAAAAAAAAAAATATTATTCCTACACACTACGTTGCATTGAAACTCATTGTTTAGCCCCGTCTGGAAACTGAATTAAAGGTATCTCTGAACAAATTTCACTCAAGAATAATTCTGGTACAGCTGTTCTGAAAATACTCACTTCGTTGACACCAAGAGTTTTTTCGTGGTTTATTCTCATGGTATCGCCAAGCTCCTGAAGCTCATAGAATTCCTGGTGAAACAGAGAAATACAATTCGTAAACGCGGTAAGCATCGCGTTGAAACAAGTTGAAAGAAAGGGTAAGTCTTCCACAATCGAACAGGTGCCCCCGCATTGGGCCCCGGGCCTTGAACCATTCGGCTACACCGTTTCTGTATTCGCAAAGTAATGTTCCTGCGCCCAAGTGTAACTTCCCTGTGCCACTGAAGGAATCGCTTCTGGTATCGCCTTCTTCATTTAAAATACTGCAATAAAGTTACTACAAAACAACAGCAAGTTTAAAAGCGTAAACGGATTATGTTCAAGGTATTAGGTTCTATGTATAATAGAGCAAAATAAACAGATATGAAATTAAAATGCTATGTTCAGAGTAAGTATATGAGTTTAAATTGTTGTCATATATGCAGTCGATGCCTGCTTTGTTTGATGATGACTAGTTGCTTATAATAACAGTTTAATTATTATACGTGCGTGTTAGGCCTGCAGCTCAGAATGATCTAAGGCTCTAAACTTCAGAACGATTCTACAGCAGGAGCTTGAACCAGTAGGTGGGGTTAACGCACGTTTATATGTAACTTCTTTAACTCTAAGTCGATATAGAGCTACTCTACCCAGTTTAGAGGAAGTCACAACTCAATTGATGATTTCTGGGCGTACCCGTAGTCAGGGTACGAAAGGTTAAATATCTCAAAAACTTGACTTCTTCCACATAAAGCTAATGGTAATAATTTCTTGATGAATCTTTACAGATATGAACTGAATAAACATATAATAGATGGCAATATTTGATCAAGGATTGCAATAATATGTAGCAAGAAATACAACAAACAAAAAGAAAGATAATGGGTAACTGCGCTAATGTGACTAAGCGTAAAAAAATAGGGAAACAATAGATAAAAAAACCGTCAACGCCGTTAGTGTCTAAATATACGCTGCAATTTTTACATTTCATCGACAGGAAAGAAAAGACTGAAAATATGCACAATTTTTTCACTATGATATGAATTTTTAGATGTTTCGCATTCAAACTTATAGTCATACAATATTATTTTGGTCCACAATGTTGGGAATTCTAGCCATATTATTAAAATTCATGGCAATCCATACATATTCTGCCCCATATAATGGGAATAACTCCCCTCATGATCGTACGTACCGAAATCCGTTGATAAGCTACAATAGTTATGCTCTAGCATATGTTCTACTATATATCGTCTTTAATCATCCTTGTACAACCATCTACCATATATAGTCGTCAAACATCCATGTACTACCATAGACCTTCGTTTCTTGACAAACCCTAACAACCAATATAGCCTCTACCAATATCGACCTAAATGTACTAAAATCAACGTTATGTTATGGTTGACATAAATATGTACCACATTGTTTCATCATCCATAATCGACTTTGATCTCTCATACACCACTGTATTCTACTATAATCACAACCATTATTTCCGACTGCGTATAGAGGCTACACAGCAGCTTTCCAGGTTTGACTTTAGTTGGTAAGTGGGGGAACAGCGATCTTTTAAGCCTTAAATAACTTTAAATGCTAGAGTAAGCGCAACCCAGTACTACTTCAGACATGCAGTGGAAATAGATAAAAGACGCACCTGTAAACGCCTGCAGGAGATGTGCATCTCAGATCTCCTTGAAATCGCCAAAGGGAAGGCGATCGTCATCAACTGCCGGACATTGCGCACCAAGGCGATGGTAACGAACACCTGATGAGCAAACCTTCCTTTACTATGTGCTGACCGGTATCTTTGATGCTACATTTAATCTTACATTGTAAACCTCATCACCAGCGTAATTTTGCCAGAAGGATATATATCCCAAATGTCATATAACTTAAAGTACAGCTTGGAAAATTGAATGACTGGCATGGGGCACCAAACCATATAAATCTTTTTCAAAGCACTGGAAAAGATACTGTCACATATCCCGCAATCCAAAATTGCCAAATTAGTGAATGTCAGACCATTCCTTTGGATGTGACCTAGTAACAGTTTCAGCGAGGTTTCACGAAGCGCCTGTGGACTTGTTCCAGAAGATTTACTCTTGGCTCAGGGTCTTCAGAGTTCAGCGTTCGGGCAATGCTGGATTCGAATTCTCTGCTTGTAGGAGCAATCAGTAGGTGTGTTTCTCAACTGTCCTCGTGATGGTTCTTTGAGTGTCGAGTTCATTGGTTCACTCAATTATTATTTGCCTATAGGCCTATGCTGTTTGAATTGATTTTTCCCGGCCCTCACTATGCGTAGTTAGCCGTTTTCGTGGTCTTTTGGACGGAGCAAGTGCCATGGTAATGTCACTGGATATATTAATGTTGTGCGCGTTTGGTGGATTTGCGCGATCGATCGATCGCGCTGAGCGTTTGGTGGATCGTTCAAATTCTAAAATGGAAAACAAAAAACTAGTCCTTGCCTCCCCTAACCTACCCGACATTAAACCCGAATATAGTCCAACTTACCCGAAATTACGGCCTAATACCTACAACATCCACCAAACGCGCAGCGCGATCGATTGATCGCGCAAATCCACCAAACGCGCACATCATTAATACCTACCGTGTGGATCTTCGGACGAAGACCAGGTGACGTTCCAGACATCACCTCACGTGTCTGGAGTCACGATGCTGGGTGTCGTCTATGGGGTTGCAGTTACCGATGAAGAAGGGAGAGCCAGTAGTGCATTTTTTTCCACTTTAGGTGGCTTTTCAAAACGGAGAAAACTACAGAGATTTTTCTAGTTCCTAACCGTTGAAACGCTGATTTTTTTTTTTTGTTTACAGTGAAGCTCGAGCAGCAGATTTTGTCTTTGGTGACAAAATTCCCCGGAATACAGTGGCACCTAACATTACGAGTTCGATAACTATTATTGTTTCTGTGGCTCAGCCTGACATTCAAGTTTGGCCAGACATTTCCTGCAGAGTAGTGTAACAAATCTAGTTGAGTTGAACTTGTGTCTGTAGTCACGTTTAGACAACAGTAGAATAAAGAGCTCTTCTTATAAATTTTTTAAACGATACGCATGTCGGCCAAATAATTGACATCAAATCAGCTTTTTTGTTCTGCCGTTGCCAGCATTTTGAATACCGGTTCAGGCACTGTCCAGTTCAGCTTCAATCTGGACAGTGTAGCAGCAGTAGATTACTGCTTATGAGCGAAAGTTGCGCTACACAGTACTGTGGAGCTAGTCTTACAAGCTTAGTTCGTTCTATGATCGAGCTCAGAACTTAGTAGTAATTATCTCAGCAAGACATACTCGCTATAGCTACGTACCTTCTCAGCATTCAGAAGGTGGCCGGTGAGGACGTACGTCACTAGAGAAAGAAACACCACAAGCATGGATGTAGTGGCGAAGAGGGATAGATTCACTGCACGGTAGTAGTTGCTTTTCATAATGACATCGATTTCAGCCCTGAAAAATACTTGATATGCAATGTGCAATCACTCTTTGTATTTCAGTCACGACAGTGCACCGAAGCAACCGGAGCAAGCATTTCGATTTGATAGCCAGTATTGCTCTCATAGCCTACTCAAGCTTTTGGCAATTTATTGTTTATATCATCGACATGACATGATTTCACTAGACACAAAGGTATATAGCAAAGCTAGAGCCCATGCGGAAACCCACAGTCCGCCGCAGGGCACAACCTCCACATCAAGAGTGTAAGAGGGATCTGAAACTTCAACAGACACTGGTGGAAGGGAGCGTGTATATACGAGGAAAGCCCTCTTACAAGTCGCCCATGAAAGAGAATAGAATAGATAGCAGGTAGTAGATTCACCAACAGGCCCATTCCAATGGAAGCAGCCGAGACTTACTCTCCGGCTCTCAATGAGCTATCGCCATTAATTCAGAATCATGGAGACTTCTGAGGGAGAAAACAAGAAGACGGAGAAACAATAATAAAGTCAAGCAAGGAGGTGATCACGCAAGCACAATTAAATGCAACATATCATGAGAGCTTGGAAACTTTTTAGTTAGTCGTGGCATAGAATATGGATTACGGTGGCATAGAAACTTTGGCCGTTAGGAGTTTGGCACTCATTGAGGAGTTCGTAGCTGTGGAGGATGTTGCTTCCACTATCCTTGAGTTTCTGGCAGTTGTTTCGTATGTAATTATTTTTCGTCTCTCTCAGAGAGTTCCGCTGTAGGCACGTGGTTAAGCCATTCAAATACTTGACCGTTTCTATTAGTTGGCCCCTCAATCGCCTCTGTTCGAGAGAGACGAGTCCCATTTCCTGTTGGCGACATTCGTTTGGCTTGCTTCGCAACTGGGGTATCAAGTTTGTTGCTTTGCGTTGGATTCTTTTCATTTTGTCAATATCTCTGCACTTATGTGGCGACAAGAATAATTGAACAGCAAATTCTGAATGCGGGCGCACTAGCGCTTTGTACAAAGGAATTATTAAGTTCTTGGACTTGTACTCAAAATTCCTGACAATGAAACCTTGTACTTTACTTGTCCTTTTTGACACTCTTGTCCACTTGCTGACTGTGATGTAGATTGTTTGTGATAGTTACAGCAGGTTACAGGTTACAGCAGCAAATTTTATCCCTTTCTCAAGCTACATAAGGCCTAAGCTCGCTGAAAATAGCATAGTCACCCTTCAACGAGCTGGTGCCGGCCTTCGGTAGCCCACAGTCTCTTCTGCGGCTATGCGCTGTCGCATACGCCTGTAGTATAGGTGAGTCACCGCTTCAATTCATGTTTCGCACTTATGCTATTCTCGGATGTTGTCCACTATATGCAAAAGGAAAAAAAGTTACTATGTGTAACTTTAACTAGTATTAAATGAAATTTATATGTTCGTGTGCAAACCTACTGCAGTGTATAGAATTAAGCAAACATCTTGCATTTAATAATCTATTGTGTAATGTGTAAGGCGAAGTACCATCCCAGTTTAGGAATAGAGCCCGAAATAAACGAGTTACAGCTTTGTTTTTACTTAACCTCTCTAGCTACGTGTCTCTCGATGGACAGGTTACGCCTGAGTGGTTAACCTGACGGCAAGACCGCCCTCGCAGTCTGGCAAATGACCAGGATTACGAGTAGGTTCGCCTTGGCGGACTGAAAACACAGCCCAGAGATCACTCCCAGGTCTTCTTAGGATCCATCCGCTAAAGCCTCGGCGGAACCACAGGGTGTCGGCCGCACTCTCGGTCATTCCAGGGTCTTTCATAGTTTGGCGCGTAAGGAGGAATCCATGCAGTAGCCACAGCAGCTATACGCTACGGCCAACAGGTACAGGCCGATTAGCTCAAGTCGGACGGCCCGCGAGTGATACTGGGACCGTCGGCAGAGGCATCATACTGACCCGGCCAGTCGGAGGAGGCCGATTCAAGCAAGCCAGACGGCCCACGAGAGCTATACGGGACCATCCGCACAAAAAAACACTGACATAATTGGCGCCCGAGAACAGGGACCCAGAAGTTTCCTTGAAAGCTAACGGCAATGCATCGCAGTTTTTGGGCCATTCATTTCCCCACGTGAGCCCATCGCCATAAAAAAGGTTGCACCAGGCAAGATGGATATTCATGCGGAAGCTAGGGAGTATGCCGAAGCCCTCGGCTTTACTACTGGACAGGTGGAATATAAAGAAGTCTTGGAAAGCTAAAGGAGCTGAAACAGGCATAGGCCGAGGAACGACGGGCACAGGCAAAGGCCGAGGAACGACGGGCAGAAGACGAACGACAGGCTCAGGCCGAGGAGCGCAGGGCACAGGCAAAGGTGGCAGAACGACAAGTACAGCAACAACATGAGATTCGGATGAAAGAGCTCGGAGGTCAAACTACAGTTGAACCTTCCCGAATGCATACAAGGATGCCACCACCTAACCCTTTGATCCTGCTAAGGAACGCATGGATGAATTTCTCCGGCGTTTTTACAGTCATACCAATGCCGTGGGTTTCACTGACGAGGAGACAGTATTTTTGCTTTACGACCTGCTTGCCCCGAATGAGCGAAGGCTGATCGACGCACTTCCTTCGCAAGTTCGGTTCTTACGGAAAGATATAAAAGCCCTGCAAATGGACGCCCATAAGGTCATCCCAGCTAAGCTCCGCACCAGCTACTACGACATGAAACCCAAAGAAGGAGACAGTAGGTCCCGTAACTTGATACGCATAGCACAAGCCTTCTGAGCCTGGTTAAAAATTTGTTATATAGAATCTACTTTCGAGGCCCTCGAAGACTTTCTCCTGATCGATCGCACCTATTCGATTCCTCCTCCCTCCGTCGATATTCAATTGCGAGATAGAGAGTGCAACGCAACAGTGTCGAAAGCTTGGGAGAGTAGGAAGATAAGTTTCTTGGAGCTCGATCGCATATTTCCCTTTATGAGCTCTGCAGAAACAGTACTCCTGCACCACAACAAAAGCCACAAACATCCAAGCGACCACCTCATCAGCCACCAGGGCCCACGGTGTACCGGGCAGCCTATCCACGCCAAGTCCCCGCAGCAGTCCACGTAAGTCGAGCAACAACAGCACTTTCGGCTATGCGTCACGGCATACACCACTTCGAACTTTTCACTGCACGTATCACGGGGAGAATCTCCCGCAGAACAGAGCAATTTCGTGCTCAGCCAGCAAGATCAAGTGTCAACGACCACGTTCGACCAGCTGCAAGGACCTCCCCACCCTTACAAACCGCAGAAGGGACTGTACGAGTGAATTCTCCCTTTCGACATCTGAGGAAATTGAAGAGAACAGTGAATTACCTCCAGTGACTTGTAGCCACATCTCCTCGGACGACTCAGAAATAAAGGGTGTCAAGCTGAAAACCTGCCTCGGTTAAATGAACGAGCGCTCGGTAGAAATCCTACTGAATGGAGGCACAAATGCAGTATGTGTAAAGAAGGCCTGGTTCCAGCGGGTGCTGTTATGATAAAGCAAGTTTTGGTGAAACTAGCCAATATTTCTTCCGCCAAACACCTTTAGCGCGAGTGCACCTGACTTGTCCATATTATGGGAGAGAAGACACTCTCGTAAACCATGCAGGAGTTATCACATATTATCCTAGATTGAGTCCCTGGAACCACGTCGTTCGAGGAAGATCGGGCAGATGTTGAGGAGCAGCAGGTCGCCGCAGAGGTTTTGCACGTCATCACGAGAGCTGCTGCAAAACAAGGGGTAAACGCTGCCGCCCTACAGAGTACCGCCATTGTACCACAGCATAATCGAGAATATTTTAATAGGCTCTAGCTCGAGTGCGCTACATTGTGGTCTCGATCAACAGGGCGGAGATTTGCAAAAGTGGGCCGATCTCGGAGTCATAGCACCTTCCACATCACCGTACTGCTCACTTCTAGTGGCTGTTAAGAAGAAGGATGCCGGTCACTGCTGCTGTCTGGACTGTAGGCATCTCAACAACTAAACCCTCTCCGATGCGGAACCCATAGCTGATATCACGGCCATATTCACCGATCTAACGGGCAAGATTATCTTCAGTAAGATCGATTTGACATGCGTGTAGTATCAGGTGCCGTTACATGCTAAATCTGGCCAGTATACAGCATTTACGACAGAATCTGGCCTATTTGAATTCAGAGTTATGCCATTCGGCTGGGCGAACGCACCAGCAATCTTCTCGCGTCTTATCCGTGAAGTGACAGTGGGACTGAGGGATGTCCAAGTGTACATGGACGACATCTTAATCGCGTCTGAATCATTCAGCAACCACTGTTTGACATTGAGAGAGGTACTTTCGGCTCTCTCCCAGCATGGTCTGACAACGAAACTATCTTAATCCGAATTCGGATACGATACCCTCCAGTATCTGGGTCACCGTCTAAGCAGCAACAAGATCCAACCGCTCAAGAATAAAGTAGAGGCATTGGAGACTGCAGCACTACCTAAAAACAAACAGGAGCTAAGAAGTATCCTAGGTACCGTTGGATACTACCAGCAGTTCCTTCCCCATTACTCAAATCTAACGGCACCTCTCCAAGACTTTTTACGGAAAATCTCACCGGAACAGAATCCCTAGACCGAGAAAACCCAAGACGTGTTCCAAACGCTGAAAATGTCCTTAGCAAAGAAGCCTGTACCGCAACTACCAGAAACCAGGTCCAAATTTATTGTAAATGACCAGGTTCACGAACTGGTTAGTCTTAGCGGACTAAACACGGCGCTGAGAGTACTCCCAGGTCTTCCTAGCATTCCTCCGCTAAAGCCTTAGCCGAACCACACGGTGTTGGCGGCACCCTCGGTACTTCCAAGGTCTGCCATAGTCTGGCGCGTAAGGAGGGATCCCCACGCTAGCTAAAGCAGCTAGCCACCACGTCTAACAGTTACATGCCACTTTGCACGCATCGGACGGCCTGCGAATGATACCGGGATCGTCCACAGAAGCATCATACTGCCCCGGCCAGTCAGAGGAGAACGATTCACGCAAGCCAGACCGTCCGCGGGAGCTATATGGGACCGTCCGCTCAGAAGAACCCTGACACCGTTTATTAGCAGTTGGGCTGTTGGGTTCTCTAGCTCTAACCCAATGTGCATGACCGAACACTTGGCGACATTAAAGCTCATCTGCAAGGTTGCACACCCAGCCATCTGCCGGCCTAGGTGTTGCTGGAGTTCAATTCTGTTTGTCAGCATGACCTAGTTAAGTGTCATGTGCAAATTTGCTGATTCTACTGCAGATGCTACGATCAAGATCATTGATGTATATTGTGGACAGAAGGGGCCCAGGCACGCTATCTTGCGGACCGCCAGATGAAACTAACACCCAGACGCTCGTCTCTCCTTGCTGTTTCATTCACTGATGTCTACTAGTGAGCCAAGCACGGGTCCTGCGTGACTAGCCTCTCTGTATGCCGTGAGCTTTTATTTTTTTTCATTAACCGTTGCTGGAGAAGTTTGTCAAAGCCTTTTAGAAGTTTTAGAAAACAAGGCCCATATTTTTCATCATCTCTGATTCCCGTTATTTGCAAAAAACATCTAGTAAGTTACTTAGGCAGGTTCTTCTATCACGGAAGCCGTGCTGGGTGTCGGTGATGCGCTTCTTCAAGAGGCGTTCGATGGTTTTGCAGACGGCCGAGAAAAGACAAATTGGTCGATAGTTACTGGGACTTTTCTTATCCCCTTGCTAGTAAATTGGAATCACGTTAGCAAATTTCCAATCCTGTGGAACTTCTCCTGGGCTTAAAGATAGATTGAATATTTTTCGCAGCTGCACCGTGATAAATGGGGCCATTTCCCGCAGGACGCGAGGGAAAAGATCACCTGGGCCAGTAAATTTGTACGCATTCAAGTGGCCAGTTCTTGAAAGACCTCATTCTCCGTGAAAACACACCACCTATGTATTGAAGCAACTTGCAACGACGCTGGTTCTGGAATATTCGTAACATTTTCAATGATATATACTGAAGTCAGATACTTATTCAGGATCATAGCATTTTTATCTTAGATTATTGGTGATTTCACCGTCGGGTGTTCTGAGCGGTGACGCGGTCCTATGGTTTCCTTATTGAGATGTCTTTCATTTACATATTTATAGAATGGCTTTGGGTTGTGTTTGCCATGCGGCTACGGAAACTTCTTTTTCCCTTTTAGTCTTCCTGACATGTCTTTTCACTTCCCGACACGGGGTTGTGTGATTGTACCTATATATTCTCTTCAGTCGGATTATGCTTTCAAGTTTTGTACAACCTTTGTCGCCTGGTAATGCCATTCTTGATGGTCCGATTCATCCAGAGAGGCTCATTTCTGGTGCGAACTCTTTTTGTTGGGTATATTGCTCAGCAGCAGTCAGAATGCTTGTCTTCAATATATTATAACATGTTTAACACTACAGCCTCTCGTTAGAGTTTCGAAGACTGTTCCTTATATTTCAGCTGCCATATGTAGGAAATTCGCTCGCCGATAGTCTGGTAGCTTGAGTGGGTAGGCTCGACTGGTTAGATCGTTGTCAAGTTTGAGAGTAAATTATTTCATGGAGCGTGACTGCACCGCGTACTCCAGTCAATTTGGTAGAGGTTAAGTCTCTCATTATAATTGTTTCATTCTGAGCATTTAATGCGTTTTCGATTGTATTGTTAAGCGTTGTACTTATCAGTTTCGGGGGTACTACGTAGGATCCTATATGTTAGCATGATATTCAATGTCAGTCGCGTTCCCAGGCGAGCGTGGGTAGCGATAAATTAATATTTTTTCTGCGTGGCATTTTGGTCGACGTCAAGTTTTGCTGGTATTCTTGTGTTTTACTGCCGCACCTTTTAATTTTTGAATGCGCTGACCCGTAAGACGTCAACGTTAATTCTCAACAGCCTTGTTTACCCCGGCTGTGTCCCATTTTTTACTTTATTGTAACTGCGTCCCTGAAGATTGGGCAGTCACCTTCTGTTTGCTTTCTTTCGTCCTTCACCGCCGTTCTGCTGAGTCAGCGAACCGCTGCCCTGACTCACTGCATCTGACATCTGGCTTGGTCAGCAGCCTCGCCGCCCCGGTGTGACACAGTGCCAGCAGCGCTGTGCACTTGGCTCACTGCATCTACATCTGGTTTCGATTGCTTCGCGCTGTCGTCCTAGTGGTTTCACGCCTGCGCATCAGCGCCACCCTGTGCTGCGCATTAACTCACTGCAGCTTTTGGTATTTGGTTGTTTGCTCGCTCCTCTGCCAATTGACCGGAGCTTGCCCCATCTCCGCCCCCCTACTGGCGATATTTTCGGTACTAGCCAGTCACGAAAATCTCGTCGACTGCTACGTATTCTCTGCTGTTTGGGGCTTTGGTAGCCTGCCGGCACCATTGCCACTTGCCTATAGCTTGCCTCTGCTCCCCCCAACCGGTAACATTTTCGTGTACCAGCCAGTCCCGGAAATCTCTTCAACTGCTGCTTATTCACAGCTGCTTGGGCTCTGGTAGCGTGCCAGCACCATTGCCACTTGCCCAGAGCTTGCTTCTGCTCCTCCCTCCTACCGGCGGAATTTTCGTGTACTATCCAGTCCCGAATCTCTCGTCGGATGCTGCGTATTCACTGCTGCTTTTGGCTCGGGTTGCTTGCTTTCATCATTGTCACTTGCCCAGTTCTTGCGCCTGCTCCTCCCTCTTCCTCGGCGCGAGGTACGTGGTTTTCGTCTGACGCATCTGCCGTCTCGTTCCGTGTTCTTCCCTACCGTCATCTGTGCTTTGCTATCCATGACATCTGGCTCCGATCAGCCACTACGCTACGGCAACGCCCCATCCCCCGTGCTGTGTGTATACTGCTCCTTTGGCTTTTGGTCGCTCGCTTGCACTTTTACCAATAGCCCGTGGCTTGCGTCTTCTACTCCCTTCGGGCATTAGCCACACCCCAGTATTTCGTCGATCGCTGAGTCTTCCCTGCGGCTTTTTTGCTTCAGTCGCTTGGTCGCGCCCTGGTCACATGTCCGGGATTTGCATCCGCTCCTCCCTCTTCCACTCAGAGGTTTTCGTGCACCTTCCTGGTCCCCTGAATTTCGTCGCCTCTGCATGCCGTTTATCCCTTCTTTTACTCTTGGAGCAAGTTTTCCCTGCCTTGGACGGAAATGATTCGTTCGTCGGACGCTCATGCCGTTTCATTCGACTCTCTACGCTGGTGTCGTATGTTCGTTTATGGTCATCGTGACGTTTTCGTCAGTCGTCTTTTGCGTTACGCCTTTCTCCCTCCCTCGCTTCGGGGTGGGGGTAGTGGTGCGCTGTACCGCACTCACTCGGGTCTCATTTCGCTTTCCGAAGCATCGGCCGTCGTCGAAGTTTCGCGGTGAGAGGCCGATAGCCTGGTGATCTCCCTTTCACCGTGAAAAGTTTGTATGCCGAACGCCCATCGGCCGCGCACCCTTTACCTCCCGAGTCGACCGCCATCGGCCAAGCAGGGTGTCGGCTCTGGCTTCTCCTTGCTTCTTCTGGTCCCCACTTGATAGTGAAACTCCACATCACATCACTTTTCATCACTCGGCAATAGGTTCCCGTCATCGCTTTGGGTGCTATGGGGTACCGTGCGGGGACCTCGGTCCCATGTTCATCCCCTCGGAACGCTCTCTGTGGTCCGAAGCCTCCACCGCTGGGAGGGTTCCCTTTGCGCATTCGTCCAAGACCGTTTTCCAGTTCATAGGTAAGAGCGGCCGAGCGCCTCCCTATCAATCAGAAATGAAAGTGCACCATCTCTCTGCTCTGGAAGTGTTGGCTTGATCAGCCTCCACAATTTGTCTTCACGGCGACAACGGGGCGGTCAGATGCATCATCGCCGGGGTGACGTCCCGTTCAGCAGCGCTACGTCCGTAAATGGCCCTCCTCGTTCGGCTCTAGGCCTGCGGAGCCTTGCTGTCCTCCCTCGCAGGTCCCATCATCACTGGACGAAGTTGCAAGGACACTCGACCGAGTTGTTTCTCTACCGTCAGTATAATGTCTACACCCTCTCGAATACCGGTGTCTCCCCAGTTGGGCGGGTCCCTTCGAAGCAGTACCGTTCCGTGTGGCGCCAGTTCCAGCAATTGGTACTCGTCCGTCCCTCCCGGACGTACTGTACATATCTCTCTGTCCATGGTACAAGCGTATCTCCTTCACCTCCTCGCGAGGTTGCATCTTGTTGACGGCACAGCGGCGAACACTGCTCCGCTGTGTGGTTGGCTCCGCTAATCCGTCGGCTGCTTGGCCTCACCTTTTGGTATCGTCACGCAACTGATCTCCCTTCGTCTGCTGTGGGGTACCCTCGCCCGCTGCTCTCGGCCCCCAATCGACAGCTTCCCGATTGAGATCTTGTGCTGGCGCAGCGCAGGCACCACTCCCTTGCACTCCTTTGTGTGATCTGTTTATAAAAGGCCTTATATAGCGACTATGCCGGTCAGCTCAGAGACCCGCTGGAGTTATACGTGGGACGTACCCTATCCCCACGTCCAGCGGTGTATAATCTGTGTCTCAACCGAACACACAGTACACATTCTGCTACTACACCTGAGTCTCCATACCCTTTGCTTTGAGAAGCCATCATCTGGTGATCGAACGAACCCGACCGAATACATCCGCGAGGAAGTTACTATCGTATACATACACAGGCATAAGGAAAGACCGGTTATCACAATCTCGCCGGGTTTTAGACATATTTGGGTCCCCAGCTTCAATGACACTTCAGCTGCCTTTCGGGATCTCACATTCGACACTGCAAGGATTTCGCGGCCTGCACTGATTCCGGGCTGTGGGGGTGTAAGCTCCGAATCCGAGACCTCGATCTCGCGAAGCTTCCTGATATCGAAACCTAAGCCCGAATGTCCTGTCAGCCGGTGCACTGACGGCATGGGGTCGACACACTCGAGCGATGTGATCATAGCTCCCACCCCTCCGGCTATGGTGTCTTTAAAAAAAAGTGTCTCCTAAATGCTACGTGTCCATGGATCACTAGAACCTCCGTGAACAAATAGCTCACAAGCACCGGCTCTATGGACTTTTTAGGTCAGGCCACTGCACGTGATATGTGTATAGAAATTACCGCAACAACCTTTGTGTTGCGATCCGTGGCGCCAAAACCTCATTTTATCACGAACGGTTTAATGCGTGTTCCAGCGATACAAAGCGCACCTGGCGCTGTATTAATGAGCTCATAAAGCCTGGAGGTGCTGGGGATGGGCGTGTCGGTTGCTTGCGGCGAGAGAATATAGAAGTCACGGAGTCTCCTGGTATTGCTAGCATGTTTAACAATTGTTTCACGTCGGTTGCTGCGGGTTTGAGTTCTAATATTCCTATTGTAGAGCGGGCTGCAACGAGCTATATAAACTCTATACAGAACTCATTG
>LQNS02278101.1:4062236-4077746 GCA_001587735.2 Parhyale hawaiensis | reverse complement strand
TGATACCATCGGTGGTCTACTGTACAGCACCAACAATAATCAGTGTATAAACTGTTTTCGTCAACTGGAGAAACTTAATAAATGTTTAATCAATACCAATCTCTCAGTCGCCTTCAACAAAACTTGCAAATATATATATATATATATATACACACACACGTTACTGCAAACATCCGTATGTTAGCTGTAGCCTGTAGGTGCTTTACCTTTAGAAAGCTTGAAGCAATGGAAGCAGGTACGAGCACCTCACATTGCGGCTCCCAAGTCACAGCGCGCGGTGATAGATGCAAATGCATGACCATATTACGCTAACTTTACTCGAAAATAGCTTCGCATGACAAAGTTTCTTTGCCCTGCAACCTTTTCCCTAAATACCCACAAACGAAGCAACATTTACTCATATACTGAACGAGAAAAATGTTATGAACAGCTGCAGCCAGTTTGCTACGATAGCAGTCAAATATGCTTTCTTTGCGCGTAGATATCCATCTTTCAGGACCCGGATTTACTCACATTTACAATATATTTGTGAAACTTGCAATGTGATACCTTACTACGGGGGTACAATGTGGTATTCTCTCTGTCTTGTGAGTGTAAGTTACAGCATATTGCTACAACAAATAAACGGTCGCTTTACGTCTCTCATTCAACGAATAACCAATGGTCTGGGTACGTTGCATCTTCCATTAAACGCACAACCAATCCGCAGGTGGATTATATCAGAGTTTGGGTTTTGTTTACACGTTGAAATGTGAGTGTTGTAACCACCTGTAGAAGCGTCCCCAAGGTCTACTAAAGCTCAGAGCCTGGCACGATGGCCATCGCCGATAATACGTGATGGTGTGTAGACCATCGCCGTTGAAAAAACTACGATCTTACGATGGAATATCGCAAAAATCCATCCATGGAAATCGTATCAAACAATCGGCGATGGCCATTTTCTCCATCGGTGATTGTGTTATTTGTTATACAGTATGTGCTTGGTGCCCCTGAAAGGCTTTCTCCGTGTGCTTGGACCCTTACAAATAATAATAATGATAATACCTCATATGATGACGAACAATTTAAATGGTCTCAATATGCGCCACAAATTCGAGTTCCTTTCTGAATGACGTAGAAATAATCAAAGGTTTCACTGCCCTCCTTGACTTGAGAGCTCACGACGCGTGGATGCGGCCGCTGCCGGTTGGGGTGCCGGTTGGGAGCTCCTGTTCTAGAATGATTGATTTTACTGTTCCTGTGTTTTGCCGTGTGCAGCTTGGAAGGCGTTATCTGACTGCCCCTCTGTGTTTTGTAATATGGGTATTAGTAATGGAAAAAAAAGAATATCTCCACGCGTCGGAAAGATGAATGACTTATTGTTATTATCTACGAGCTCCCATTGATGTAACAAAAAAAATAAAATAAAATAAGGCATTTATTCTGATATTATATGAATTATAACTTCACTTATAATGCCGAATATTAGCATCATCTTCACGATTTCCTTTTATTCATTTGCTTTACAACAATGGTTCCCCACCTTATCTACACCTGGTACCCCTAAAAATCTTTTACAGCTGTATGTTAGCTTCTGTTTTTTCTACTTCTCTTTTCTTCTTTATTATATCTATAATTTCATGTTTTCCTAATGTCCCCTATTTTTAGCCTCGACATTAACATGATGTATTAGTTGATTCACAATGTACCTGGATGTGAACTGTGAACCTATTGCCATCATAGAGCGTTATACAGAATGTAGGTCGTGAAGTAGAATAGCGCTATAAATTTGCTCCCTAATCTGTAAGCCTCATTTTGATGTTTAATCTAGTCTCCTCAACAAGTGTTATAAGTGAATTATTTGATGAAAAATTCCTAAGGGGAGAAATATATATATATATAGGTATATATATATATATGTATTTTTTTTTGTACGAACAGTAGGTTGTGAAGTAGAAATGTACGTTTAATTCTTAACCTAGCGTGTAAGACTCATTGCTTATTGTTTTACACTAGTGCACTGAACATGCACTGTAACAGAACTATTGTATGAATACCTTCCTACGGGGAGAAATAAATGGGCTTTCTTTATTTGAAATGAAATGACTGAATATGCCATCGACGATGGCGTAAGATGGGCATCATCATCGGTTGTACTTCCGAGGACGATGAAATATAAGGCTAAAACTACCGAAAAGACAGTCTTACAAGTTTGAAATATTTATTTTTTTAGTAACATTACGCCGAAGGAGGGGTTACAAAGTTTATTTTAATACATTTCCTAGATCTAACAATGTCAATTAATAACCTGGGCCTTACATTTCGCACCTTTTATCAGCTAAAAATAGTATTACCATTTTGAAAATCGCACACAGGCCGAGGTTATAGGAGATGCTGCTTTTATTCGATGTTTGTGGTCTGAGATATTTGCATTTTTTTAAAATGTGTTGATGCGATGGTCCATCACCGATTGTGACGTCCTACGATTGCCATCGCCAACAGTTATTTCATCGTAGGTCATCGCCGATTTTTGGTTCCAATGTAGATGGAGCGATGGTACTGTCATCGCCATCGTACCATCGATTTTGCCATCGTAGCATAATCGGAGATGCCAACCTCTGCTAGAGCTATAACATACTTCATAAGATTCTCAAATTTGTCTTCTACATTTCTTGCAGAAAAGAGTCTTTAAAAAAAAGCCGCGAGTGTCGTAGTAAGCTGAGATACAAGATAAACGAGCTGAAACATGCTTAGCTTGGTAAATCTGACCGGAATTACAATACAGTAAATCGAGATACAAAATGAACTATCGACTTACTAGATTGTAAGTAGCTCGGTAAATCTGATGCCTGATATCTAAGAAATAACATTGATGAGTCTTCATCTTCTTTTGCGTAAAAAGGGAAGCAAGAACGGCACTAGCCCCGCTCGAGGTCTCCATGTGACGTTTTGGAGCAAGATGCGCAGAAGAGCCGCATACTGGTCAAGCGATGGGTCTGCCTCTACGTAGTCATACCATGTCAAAAACAGTTCAGTTCCATTAAGTATGCCTCTCCCTTTTTGCGACTTTTATTTTTTTAGTTTTTAGAAACTATGGTAGCCTACGCCACGGGTCGGAAAAGCAGGTAAACTTTCATAACTGGTAATTTTTGCTTTCGCTTTCTTCTTCCCGTTCCACATGTAGAAGCAACAACCTTAAAAAATACATGCCTCATTTCTGATAGAAAAAATATACTACTCTCCACTGCTCAACACAATTTTCAACTTTATGCAATTTTGTCTCGACAGGACGTACACTCGTCAGCTTGGTTCCTCTTCATCTGCTCCTCTCGCTGGTTTTCCATCTACATGGACTGGCTATCGTGCTTCTTCATTACAATAGTCACCTTCAGCTTTCTTGACCCCAATGGTTTGTGTTGGCAAGTTCCATGATATCTGAAAACACTGTAAAACATAAAAACTTTTTACGATTTTTGTCCCTATTATTTTTTCCATAAAATTTAGGTATTCATTGGGGTGGTAGACTAAAACCGCTAACCTAGTTGCCAAAAAAAGTAGTAATTGTTAACTACATGTTGCGTTACAAACGATAAAAAGTGACAAAACGTTTTTCCTTGGAAAATTGCCAAAAAGTTCTCCAGCTGTTGAAACTTAAAGGAATAACCGTACATTGTAATGGACTAGTTTGGCATCTTGGTACCATTTTCATTCTAAAATTTACAGAGTATATTTGCACAGTGTGGCTAAATGCTTTTAGTGAGAGGGGTATACGAAAAAAGACCGGTAGGAAAGAAGCCCCGGTAGTAAAAAAATCACCCGAAAAAAAAAAAACAATGGAAAAAGCCACCCGGAAAAAAGCCCCGGTAGGAAAAGCCCCCGCCTATCTCGTAAGGTACATTTATCGGTAAATTTTTACTTTAACTTACAATTCTTTTTTTTAGACTTTTGTTGCTTTCAGCATGTTAATTGGGTTAATTTAAGACAACTTACAGGCATAAAGTTTCCGTCGCAAATGTTTAGTTTATGAGATAAATGATTAGACTTTGAAATTCCTATTGTTTTCCCGTGGGAGAAAATAGCCGATGTCATTACAGGCTTGCTAGCGACCTAAACGGAACCTAAACAAACCTAACCTCGCCTGACCTTGCCTAACCTTACCTAACATTACTTAACCTTACCTAACCTAACTGAACCTAACCTGTTGACTTGTACATAGCGTGGTGCCGACTGATAAACGGTGGAGTTGTGGGGATAAAAGAAACATAGTAGCTTCACTTAAACTTCATTGAAGAACTGATGTAACAAGAGCAGGCTGAGCGGCTACGCGCTGTTACCGGGGCGGCGTATATCAAAGGAAAAACGAGTCAGTCACACACATGGCTGAGCATGGTTCAGGTTCGGGTTCGAGTTCGGGTTCCATGAATACCATAATACAGTCAGAGAGAATCGCACATGATTATTTCGTATTAGACAAAACATGGTATTCACTTGTATGCATCAGTAAGGGATATACATAACAGGATATTGTTTACACTTATCAACAAGCCCTCTTAAACAATAGCCTATTACAAGTGTCCTATCGGCAATCAGCTTCCTGCAATACACACAAATTTCTTACGCTTAATCCTAGAGACAGGCTTGGTGAACACATCAGCTACAATATTCTCTGAGGCAATATAATGCACATTAATGTTTTTGGCTTGGACCTCTGACCTGTGATGTCCAAGGACATCATCGTCCCACTATACAAGGCATAAGTGAGGCCACACTTAGAATTTGCTGTTCAATTCTGGTCTCCGCATCTCTGTATAGATATTGATAAAATGGAAAGAGTCCAACGCAGAGCAACGAAATTGATACCTCAGCTGAGAAACAAGTCGTATGAATGTCGCCTAAAAGAACTGGGTCTGCTCTCTCTCGAGCAAAGACGACTCAAAGGGCAACTAATAGAAACTTTCAAGTACTTCAATGGCTTCAACGACGTACCCATAACGGGACTCTTTGAAAGAGACCTTAATAATCGCTTGCGAAACAACGGTCAAAAACTCAAGCATAAAGCTCGAAGAACAACCTTAAGTCAGCAGTTCTTTCCCCATTTCATTGTCAGCATTTGGAATAGACTACCTTCCGATGTTGNCTCCATCTCTATATTTAAGCTCCGTATATCAGCGGCAATCGATCATGCTTGGGGGCATTCATGGCGGAGATTCTTCTCCCCATCTGTTTCTATTTTTTTGTTTTCTTTTTCTCTTTCGTCTTCCGTTTTTTCTCCTCTCGTTTCCCCAATCCTCTATATCCTACTAACATTATGGCAATAGCTCAAAGAAGCCGATGTTTCTATTTTTTATTTTCTTTTTTCTCTTTCGTTTTCCGTTTTTTCTCCTCTCGTTTCCCCAATCCTCTATATCCTACTAACATAATGGCAATAGCTCCTCAAAGAAGCCGGGGTGTTAGTCCCGGTGTCTCTTTGGGAATGGGCCTCTTGGTTCGTCTACTGCCGCCTATCTAATCTAATCTAATAAAGTGATACCTTATATCAATTTGTTTGCTTCTCTGGTGGTGAACTGGGTTTTTAGCTAGACTGATAGAGCCTTGGTTATCTACATAAAGTTCAACTGGATCAAGTTCAGCACCCTGGACATCAGCAAACAATTGCTGTAACAACTTTGCTTCTTTAGAGGCATCAGTGAGTGAGATATACTCAGCCTCACAATTGGATAAGGCCACAACATTTTGCTTCTTACTACGACAAGACAGAAGGGGTCCATTGCAATTTAGCATGAAGCAGCATCCGGAGATGCTTTTCCTATCTTCTGATCCTCCCCAATCAGAATCACAGTGTCCCATCAATTTCAGAGGGAGATCAGTTTTGGAAAATGTTAGCTTGTAATCCAAGCTGCCTTTAATGTACTTCAGTACGTATTTGCCAAACTCATATGGTTAGCAGTAGGTCTGGACGTGTGCTGTGCTAGCTTATTTACTGCAAAACAGATGTCCGGCCTTGTATTGGTCATAGCATGTATCAAGCTACCGACTTTTTCTCTATAAAGAGATGCATTTTGACTGGACAAATCTTGAGAGTCCTGGTGCATAGCCTTCACGTCACCTACGACACATGGGGAAGCTTTGAGGTGGCAATCTGCCATATTAAATTTATGCAGGACTTTCTCAAGATAGACTCGCTGGTTCATAGATATAGAGTCATCTGAAAAATCAAAGCTTATTCCTAAGAACCATGAGAACTGCCCTAGGTCTGTCATCTTAAATTGGGCATGTAGGAAATTCTTAACGGCTAAGATCTGAGTTTCACTACTCGAGGCAACAATTATATCATCTACAGAGACGATTATGATAGTTTTGTTGCCGTTGTTAATCTTAGTGTGCAAACAGTAGTCTACGAAGGACTGTTCGAACCCTTGCGAGACAAGCTTGGAATGCAATAAAAAGTTTCCAATTACGTCCACTCTGCTTCAGTACATAAAGGGACTTTTTCAGTCTGAGAACAAGTTTTTCACCTCTCTCATTTGTCTCTACAAAACCCTCAACTTGCTCTACATAGACATCAGAATCTATTAGTGTATTTAGATATGCAGTTTTCACATCCATCTGTTGGACAATGAGACTTTCTTGTGCAGCAATTTGCAGAAGCATTCTGATAGAGGTCATCCTAGCATTTGGGCTGAAAGTTTCACTATACTCAATGTTTTCAATTTGAGAATACCCTTTTGCAACAAAACGAGCCTTATACTGGTCTTCACCATTTGCTCCCATTTTTATTACGTACACCCATCTACCACCTATGCTTTGGCATACTTCAGGAATTGTTGTCAGTTCATAGGTATCATGCTCTTCAATTGGTCGGATTTCATCTTCCATAGCTGCTTGCCATTTTTGCGAATGCTCACTACAGACTGCTTCCTGATATGATCGAGGAATGTCAGACATCCGATAACAATAGTCTATGCCACTGTGGGCTTTGTTCTCGTAGACCTCATGGTATTTGGGCCTGCACTTTTCTTTCTGGGTACCTACTGCTACTACTCGCTGAAGAGCTAGCCTGACTTTGAGACACATTTTGTGCTGAGGGCACATTATTTACAACAGGGGGTACAAAAGTATCATCATCAGAAACAGTCTGGGGCTCTGCATTAGCACGTGGCTGAGTAAGGAATTTGACACATCTCACTCGCCTGATGTTACCACTTCCAGGGAAATATATTACATAAGCTGGGCTTTTGCCGTCGTAGCCAATGAACTTCCCCTCCTGGCTACGGGATCCAGCTTCTTATGTTTTTGCAGGTATGCAAAACATGTTGCACCCCAAATATCTGCATGTTGCTCAAGTTGGGCTTTTCCTTCGTGAATAACTCGTAAGGGGTGGACAGTAATCTGAAACCTTTCTTGAAATATACGTGATGCTACACGCATCTCTATCAGATGCCATGTTGCGGATCAAAATTTGATATTTCTCCAACATTAAATGAAATTGATAAGCTAGGTATGCCAAACAACTACACTGCAAGATGAAACATTTTAGTTAGAGAGGCAATTAACATCAAAGATGTAAAGGTATGGAGGCTATGTCCCTTTTCTAAGCAAGACTTCCGAGCCAAATCTGGCTATGTCCCAGATAGCCACTTCTGGCACAAGGTGAAATTCTTCAGATGGACATAACCAGAACGAAGTGTTTTAGTTCCCTACCTTAATGAAGAGATATAACATAGAAACTTGTGACACTAAAAATATACCTCATAAGCACCCACTTGGTGAGTAAAAACCAATTTCGCGAAAAATGGACATAGCCAGTTCTGACTCTAAGCCCTCGATATATTCCTGTAATTGGGTAAATTTGAGGACAAGGTAGATGCATAATAATAATAACACGTATTTCTCCACGGGCGGGAGGTATTGCATAGCCCGCGTGTAAGTTTAGGGGAGGTTCTGCTAACATCGTAGGTTAATGACTTTTAAAATTAGCTAAACTGAATGTCAGCGAAACCTAAACCTGCCTTCCTAAACTTACACAGGGCAGCTCACTAAAGGCCGTGCACGTAAGGAAGAGGTTAGGGGCGGGTAGTGGCTTTACGAAGCGGCGATTTGAGTTTATTTGTAGGAAAATGTCGTTTTCAAGTTCATAGACTAAAATATTTTCCCACTTGTCCCCCTTGTACCTTGAATAGGCATCAACCTCTATGAGGGACACGTTTCCTGTGCTCCTCCTGACCTATGTGCTCCTAATGAAAAGATTAGTAGCTAGTCATGGGTGTCCTCCAGTGTTATCTATTATTGGCGCCGAAGATAGTTCATTAGTTTTTATTCAAGCTTGTTTCACACTAGGTAGAAAACGAGACCCTTTGTCTCGTAACAAATCTTAAATAGCCTCAGAGCCACAGAGATGGAAAAATCATTCAATAGCAGCCTACAAACCCCACTATATAACTGAAACGGTCTATTTAAAGTGTTCATAAGAGCATTCATGAACCGCACGATACTTTGACTGTCTATACTCGGAAGTGAGGCTGATGACAATTTGCTAAACCCTCGATAAAATTTCTTTCATTCTACGTAGCGACTTCAAGCAAAAAATAAAGTAAAATAAACTGTTCATTGAGACGTAAAGAATGTATCTTGTGGAAAGAAACACGCATGCGTGAGCTCTGGCCAAAGGTAGTTTGCAAAATGTATTTTTGCCAATTTTCGGTCACTTTGCTGTCCCAAGCTCCAACTATCGTCGCTCACAGTTGGTACATTACTACAAATTTCTGCCTCTGCCACGTTTCTTGCATCACCGAGAACCGTTTACTTTTTGTGTGAGGTCGTTCTGTTGACTGGAAAAGATTTTATCGAAGTTTAATCTATGAGAATTAGCTACCCAATTGCCGAACTAACTCTATTTCCGAAGAAACGGCCAATAGTTGAAAGGTTTGTGTAATAAAGCTATCAAATAATGATGTTTGTTCGGAAATAGAATTACATCGGCAATTGGGCAATTCCCTTATTTGCCATCAGCCTCACTTGAAAATTTAGATAGTCAAGGTATCGTGTGGTCCACGGAGCATATCTCACTTGCCAAAGCATTAGGAGTATAGTTGCGACAAGCATCAGCCATCACGAATGAAGTATGTACGTGCATTTTAAGAATTTGAAGTAGTCTTACTGGAAATGGATATACTTGAATAACAATTCAGCAAGGTCTTCGTCATCCAATTTAGCACACTTTAGTTATATGTTCAGTGTTTTCCCCCGCAGCATTGGGAGAGATACGAGAACTTTACAAGTAACATTTGCTAAACAAACTGACTTGACGGTCAATATTTTAACTTATTTTTCTGTGCACATGTGTACAGTTGTGTTCGAATGGAGAAAACGAAACATTCAGGCACTGTAAAGTGAAAACACAGAAAAGAAAACTATGGTCTGCAGAGGGCTTAGGACCAGTAGTTACCGCCTATCGCTCTTCCCACAAAATCGAAAAATGTTGACATATATTGGCAACTGTTGCTCTACATTCCAAAGTTTCGAAACCTGGCTAGCACGTCATGTTTCTGTCCCTTGACAATTTGAAGCACAATAAAGGAATAGGAATTAAGGAAGATGTACTTCAGCAATGGACATGAAACGTGTTTACCAAACGTATCAGTTCGCTGAAAAGAGGTACATACTGTAATATGAATTATAAGTCGCTGGGTAAAGATCTGAATGTATGGTAAAATGCACTGAAGAACTATATTTTCTTTATCGACTAACAGCGTAGCCTGATATTGCTGCTCGACTAGTAAAATAACCCGTTTTTTTGTGTCTGATATTTTTTGCATCGTCCTATTTATTTGGACAATATTTCAGATTCGATGGGCGGTGAGGTGGGCCTGGCAATAGCATCAGCTTTGAGTCTGTCAGGACTGTTCCAGTGGGGCGTGCGGCAGTCCGCTGAAGTGGAGAACCAGATGACTTCCGTGGAGCGAGTCCTCGAGTTCAGCGAGCTGCAGCCTGAAGCTCCGTTAAAGACATGCGAAGGTGAATTGCCAGCCTCTGAAGACATTAATTATTCCAACGCAGTGAGATTTTAAATAGAGCCTGCCTGAGAAATACGCGTGTCAAGCGAAGTCGACTGTATAGACTAACGAATTAAATTATTCGTTGCGATGTCCTGCAAGCGATAAAACGACTGGCAAAACTGCTCAGAAGCGTCATAAGTCCAAGCGTAAACTCCTTTTGAAACTTTCTAACATTCTTGGACTCATTGCAAAAGGGTATGTAAACTGTCAACCTAAGCTACTGGCCAGTACATGTATAAGCTTGACTCTTCCACAATTCCAGACGGATGCTTTGCTCCGGCCCGCTGTATCGCGATTCAAGCATTAATGCAAAATTGATCGCCAGTGAGGATTCCGCAAAATCAATGTTGCTCTGTTAAATGCGATTTTTAAACATTCCAAGGGTAATCGGGTTGCTACTAATGTTTGTAATATGATTAAAAGTAGGTGAACCAACACGCCTGTCTGAAGTTCCAGACAAATGAAGACTGGTGGGCCTAGGTAAACTGGACTTTTCGGAACCAATAGTTGACACCAGTAGCTCCGGGTGCTGTAAATAGCTCGCGGCAACACCCTGCCTGTTCTGCTATTAACGAAATGCTCAAACCAGGCGGTGAAGTCCCGCAGCGAAGCCACAGGAGAACAATTGAGTGCATGCTGCAAACATATGATACCATACCAAATCTGAACTTTTGTAAAGGAATTATGGTATTGCTTCGTGAATTTCGCTCAAACATCATTCACCTCTGTTGTGCAGATGAAAAGTTGGACCCATACTGGCCCCGCTCTGGCGCCATCCAGTTCAAAGATGTCAGCCTCAGATACGAAGAGCACAAACCTCTTGTTTTGAGGCGTCTCAACTTTGCAGTGGCTTCTGGCGAGAAGGTATGAATGAAAATATCACTTGCTATATTGCTCAGGCCGATAATCACAATTTTATTGTATTAATACAATGCCAGACAAAATAACCACAATGCAGCTATGCTTAATACTCACTATTATGTAGTGACGCTCTTTGTCAGATCGGCATCGTGGGCCGCACCGGCGCCGGCAAGTCCTCGCTCATTTCTTGCCTCTTTCGCCTCACGGAACCGACTGGGCAGATCATCATAGATGGCGCTGACGTCAGCAAGTTAGGCCTGCATACGCTCCGCAGGAACATCTCAATTATCCCACAGGTGCGTGCATGAGTAAAACTAACTCGTGGTGTAGCGTTATGGCTTCGGAATCAATAGCTTACTGACGAGGAGAGTTTCCAATATGGAGACTGTTGTCATGCATTTTTTTCAGTCGCAAAACTTGCCTCTCGCAATCGTATACTCTCTTTATCCATCGCTGGCTGATGTGAGCTTTGATTAATATATTCGAAATTTTCTCTCTTCCTTGCAAGCAGACAAGCATCTGCAGAACAGTTATGAAGTAATTTCGTCATGTTCCAGGACCCAACACTTTTCACTGGCACGTTGCGCAAGAATTTAGACCCATTAAATGAATATGAAGATGAAAACCTCTGGCTCGCCCTAGGAGAGGTAAGACAGATAATACTCATAGTTTCATGGTTCTGGCCTTGTTGTTCTCTTTATTGTAGGTGAAAATAACATTGTCATTTGCCTCATCACTGATTCTTTGAACCATTTCTGTATTTTGAGTTCTCTTGAATATTTCAAATTTCAATATAGAATTTTTTCATATTGCAAATCGAGTCATTCACGCAGGTACAACTGAAGGAGGCGGTGCAGGAGAGCCCCGGGGGCCTGGAACATGTGTTGTCCGAGGGGGGCAGCAACCTGAGCGTTGGCCAGCGCCAGCTCGTGTGTCTCGCCAGGGCCATTCTCTCCCACAATCCCATTCTGCTCATGGATGAGGCCACCGCTAATGTCGACCCCAAGTGAGGAAGAGTATGTGCGTGTATGTGTGTCCCTCTGAATGTGTAATGCCGTAGATCTTACATCTCCAATAGGTTATTTATGTTTTTCCGTTGCCTGATATTCAGCATTTCGCTCATGTATGAGGCCACAACTAATGTCAATCCAAAATGAGGGCGTGTCTGGGAGTGTGTCACGGTGTGGGGGGGACGAAATGTAGAACGTTTACTTGCATACTTGTATAACACTTAAGAGTGTAGAACGTTGTACTGTGTGGAGTACTGGATAAAGTAGAATGTCTGTGCCTTGTACAGTTGTTCGCTATTCTCTCAGCATGCGGGCCCAGCCAGCTTGGGTCGTGAAAGCTTGGGTTATGAAAGCTAGCAGTGTTATTTACAATTCACTTGACCAGAACAATAGTTGCCCGTAATTGCCCCAGCCGCCCGCTGTAGCGGTGAGCCAGTCTGAAGTAGTTTCAGCTGACAGACTAAATATGTTTTGTACCCGATCTTGTATGATTTGCTCGGAGAAAGGCTGCAGGACTAAGCCTCAACTAATGCCCACACGGTCCCTTGTCTCATAAGCTTTTAAACTTATACTTGGGTCGTGCCAGATCTTCTTGCAAAGGAGTGCGAGAGCACTAGCGTTTCTAATTTAGTTTATCAGTAAAAACGCTGGAGAATCCTTGCGGTCAGCCTAACGGGTCAACTGTCATAGGTTATTCCTCTCTATATAAGTGAGTCTCGGAATATCATACTTGTTCTGTACTTCGCGCCCGGTCTTGGGGCCCACAGCTTTAGACGCCAGCTCCTGCACCGACCTATTATACGCATCTGCTTAGCTATAATCGATAAGACCGACATACTTCTGTGTAACTCTTGAACTTGCCTTACTATACAAATAAACTTGGAAATGGATCCGCTGTGTGACTCCCTAAGAACGCCTCAGAACAGCAGAACTGTAACTGGCTTGTGGGAGTCAACCTTAATGGTACTGAAACCATTAACATGGTGGTACTGATGCTTTATATAATATTACTTGAGCATTTTATTTATACTCTGCATCTTAACAAGTATTGACTAATGTGCTCATGGATGTGGTATCCGCTATGTCGATTTTAAGGAAGGAGACCCGAAAACGTAGGCATGTCTCTTCGTTCTACCTGCAATCTTTTTTTAAGCGGTTTAACTGAATTATCTCTGGCAAGTAGCAGATCTGTTTACAGAGCGGTAAAATTATCTCTGGCAAGTAGCAGCTCTGTTTACTGAGCGTTAAAATTATCGCTGGCGAGTAGCAGATCTGTTTATTGAGCGTTAAAATTATCTCTGGTAAGTAGTAGATCTGTTTACTGAGCGTTGAAATTATCTCTGGCAAGAAGCAGATCTGTTTACTGAGCGTTAAAATTATCTCTGGCAAGTAGTAGATCTGTTTACTGAGCGTTGAAATTATCTCTGACAAGAAGCAGATCTGTTTACTGAGCGTTAAAATTATCTCTGGCAAGTATCAGATCTGTTTACTGAGCGTTAAAATTATCTCTGGCAAGTAGCAGATCTGTTTACTGAGCGTTAAAATTATCTCTGGCATGTAGCAGTTCTGTTTATTGAGCGTTAAAATTATCTCTGGCAAGTAGCAGATCTGTTTATTGAGCGTTAAAATATCTCTGACAAATAGCAGATCTGTTTATTGAGCGTTAATATTTTCTCTGGCAAGTAGCAGATCTGTTTATTGAGCGTTAAAATTATTTCTGGCAAGTAGCAGTTCTGTTTATTGAGCGTTATAATTATCTCTGGCAAGTAGCAGATCTGTTTATTGAGCGTTAAAATTATCTCTGGCAAGTAGCAGTTCTGTTTATTGAGCGTTAAAATTATCCCTGGCAAGTAGCAGTTCTGTTTATTGAGCGTTAAAATTATCTCTGGCAAGTAGCAGATCTGTTTATTGAGCGTTAAAATTATCTCTGGCAAGTAGCAGTTCTGCTTATTGAGCTTTAAGATTATCTCTGACAAGTAGCAGTTCTGTTTATTGAGCGCTAAAATTATCTCTGGCAATAGCAGTTCTGTTTATTGAGCATTAAAATTATCTCTGGCGAGTAGCAGATCAGGCAGATCTGTTTATTGAGCGTTAAAATTATCTCTGGCAAGTAGCAGTTCTGTTTATTGAGCGTTAAAATTATCTCTGGCAAGTAGCAGATCTGTTTATTGAGCGTTAAAATTATCTCTGGCAAGAAGCAGATCTGTTTATTGAGCGTTAAGATTATCTCTGACAATTAGCAGTTCTGTTTATTGAGCGCTAAAATTATGTCTGGCAAGTAGCAGTTCTGTTTATTGAGCGTTAAAATTGTCTCTGGCAGGTAGCAGTTCAGTTTATTGAGCGTTAAAATTATCTCTGGCAAGTGGCAGTTCTGTTTGAGCGTTAAAATTATCTCTGGTAAGGAGCAGTTTTGTTTGTTGAGCGTTAAAATTATCTCTGGCAAGTAGCAGATCTGTTTATGGAGCGTTAAAATTATCTCTGGCAAGTAGCAGATCTGTTTCTTGAGCGTTAAAATTATCTCTGGCAAGTAGCAGGCCTGTTTATTGAGCGTTAAACTATCTCTGGCAAGTAGCAGTTCTGTTTATTTAGCGTTAAATCATGCGTTGAATTGTTGGTTCTTATTTTCTCTGTCAGTCATGAACAAAACTTTTCTACAGGACGGACGAGCTGATCCAGCGCACCATACGTGAGAAGTTCGTGTCGTGCACGGTACTCACAGTCGCTCACAGGCTGCACACCATCATGGACAGCACCAGAGTCATGGTGCTCAGCAATGGCTACCTCAAGGTGTGTCTTTTACTGTGTTACAAAAATTTTACATACATACTAGCATGGTAGCTTTTGTTCTAGACCCGTCTTTAACTTTTGACATGGATAAATTTTGTCATCCTGATGTATATGGCGGCTCCCGTTCCGTTTTCTACGGAGAAATGAATATCTATTCGAAGCTCAAACCCGTACGCTGTCGAGAATTTATATCCTAACGTTCGGTGGTGATTCCCATAGTGTAGGTCCTGTCATACAACAGCCCTAGTAAAAGGCGCGATTCCTCTATCTTTTACCGCTAAGGAAATAGTCTGCCTCAAAATTACGGTAGAACTCTTCGTGCAATCGGCTCTTTTGTCCAACCTAATATTTACTAAATAAACGCTGCTTCCATCTCATCACTGCTAAACTAACACGTGTATCCCATGTAAAGAGCATCTCTGAGGACCAACTCTCATCTTAGTGTAATAACTTTGTCGCAAATTGATAGAATTTAACTTCTGCTTTTTTCTCTAACGAGTACAGTGACGTCACGTTTCAACTAGTGCTATGTTTACCAAGATATATACTGTTAACTGTAACGTTAGATAGTGTACAGTTATGTTTCAATTGAGGCTCACTAATAGGAGGCGAAAACGCTGGCAGCAGTGCTATGCCTGTACCTATACGAAGAAAAATAGATGAAGCTTGAACTTCATTGGATTCAGGGGCGCCGGAACGGGGGGGGCAGGAGGGGCGACCGCCCCCCTTGCCCTGACAGTGGGGGAGCGATAGGGGGGGCAGCATGTGGAGGGGCAATAAGGGGGGCAGCATGTGCCCTTTCAGTGGAGTGGAGGGGG
>LQNS02278101.1:4022800-4033110 GCA_001587735.2 Parhyale hawaiensis | reverse complement strand
CTTGACGTCGTGGAGCCATTCTGCGGTATTGTTGTGCCGTACCTCTTTGCTCCAGATGTCACTCCAAAATCGGATGCTCTCTTCTGCGTTGGGTGAGTCAGAGCTCGTCTCTTCTCCTCTAAGGGTTTGATAGAGGCGCTTCTGATTGGTTATTATTATTATAATATTGAGTAGTTTAAGTTTCCGTCTCCACAGCAACGGCGATCTAACAGAGGAAGAAGCAAGGGGCACATAGTGTGACGATAGACACGTGGAACCCATGCACGAGGGTGTTCCCACACAGGATCAACGTGCATGGGAACAGCAAGTCGGGAAAGAAGAATAAGAACAGATTGAAGAAAGATCAGTACGAGTAAAAGATGGAAAGGAAGCTTCTGGTTGGTAATAATAATAATAATTATTATATTGGTATCGACCCGCTATTTCTGAAACTTAGACAATCAATAGCGATCTAAGATGATTTACTCGGCTTACAGCCGGAACCACAACGTTGTGCTCAGATGGCAAAAGATGCAGGACGAAAAGAGAAGAAGACAAGAAAGAAGCGCCCGTGCGGATGGTCCTTTCTGTGGCCCTCCGCACGGACGAGGTAAGAGCCCCGCAGAAAAGTCTGTCACCTCGATCGGTGGCCCACTTCGCGGGACAGAAAGGAAATATAGAGAATCTACTTAACTCTAGAAAACAAACCTTCTCAGCAGGAACTGCGGCCAGATGCTACATCCCCTGCGAGAAGGCACTCGGGACTTTTGAGTGCGCGATGCCCAAACATATTGTGGCAAGGAAAGGGCCCGCCACAATATGCCCCTGAGGGCCGTTGAACTCAAAAACAAACGCCATGAGCTCTTCCGCAACGTCGCATCAAGGACAATTCACGATCGCCTGCAAAACGACCTGGGTCTTCAAAGTCGGCGCGCCGGAATGATACCCATGCTCTGCAAGTTTCAGCCTCCCTTTCTAGCATAGTTAACGCAAGGGTTTACTCCTTTATTTGAGGCATTTTTTTACCCATTTTGTGCAGTAGATGTCGAGATATACGACTTCAAACTTAAAAGAATGAAAAAATAACACGTCGGCAAGAGCGACCCACTATCAACCTCACTCAACGGCACACAACCCTCGCTGAGGGTTGGCTGGGTGATGGACGTTTGCAATGAGTGGGCGGAGGGAATGCATCATCACTAACACCTTCTCGCCCTATTATGTCGGGTAGGGCAAAAGAAATACATTTATCGTGTCTTGCAATTGAAGTGTAAAGATTTTTTTGGCAGGCACTGTAGATAGATCAGTCAAATATTCAGAATTATGAGTTTCATTTATCAAAGAATCGGTCGAACTTTGCAGTTTTCGATATGAGCTCATATAATTTCAATATCTTGATCTCAATACTGAAAAGTTACATATTTACAGACTCAGCGCAAACAACTGAAAGAACATAATTTGCTGAATTCTTAACCTTGAAAACAACGCAGACCAGAGTTTTCGCTACAGTAAGGTTGTTTTCATAGCTTTATCACCTGCGGTATTTTAATACCTAACCAGAAATATAACACTCGCAAAGACCATGGCAACAGGCTGTATCCTGACATATATATTGTGTTCGTTCAGACTCGAGCAGAAGACTTATATAGGAACATTAAGATGAAAGCATATTATTTATGAAACTTGTGCTGACAACTGATCAGTTACACTGTTCCATACGACCTTCTTCCTCATGTCACAGTTTCTCGTCAAGTGGAGTAATTTTTTTTTCAAAGTGGAGAATAGAAAAAGCGTTAGATTATAACGTTTTATTACCAATCCTCAACTTACAGTTTTCATCATTACTGAAGTACTTGGGGTTACAGAAGACAAATGAGAAGCTTCAGAACATCAATATATACACAGCGGCAAGGGTATAGGAGTAAAGAGACTATCGAGGTAAACTTATTTTATCACGCATCTTATCAAATTAGGGCACCAGTCACTGAGAGGCCTTTTGTGGATAAACGGTAATTTCGAAGAAAAGCGACATCAAAGACGCAAGGCTGTAGAAGCGACAGCCAGCAAAGCTATACCGAAACATCGCTGCACAAACGTGGCTATCGTATTGGCACGTTACACTTTAATATCATTATCATCATAATAATATTTGAGAAGTCATAAGAACTCTAGTGCTACAGAATGTTTCATGCCAGATACAGTCTCAAATGAGAGCTAATTTATTAATTATTTAATTATTATTGAAATAATTTAACTCTTGGAGCGGCAAAATAGAAGACGATACCCAAATCACACTCCGAATGTAACTTCGCCCAACAGCTATAAATACATTAACTATTACGACGGAGTTTTGTGGAAATTCATTGTGCTCCCAGAGACAGCTAATGGACCTTTCCAACGCAGTTCATACACTTTGATGCAACAGCTTTGATAATTAATATTTGGCCAGAGGCATCCCTACCTATAAGATTTCGATAAGGAAAATAAGCGCTTTGTTATAGCTAACCTGTAGTCGTTACGCAACGCTAATACAAGAGAAAAACCGCTGGCGCGAGCGATAATCCTCCCACAGAACAAACTTCAAGCAAAGAAAATCTTACTGAACATATAGTTGCCAAAATCGTGACTTTGGACAGCTTACTCTTCGATGGCAACAAGTATATACCAGCGGTGGCTACCAACGCATCTCAGCTCAGTCGTCCAGCTTATCCAGGCGGGCTTTGTGTCTCTTCAACGCATCCTGATGAGCTTTGATTTGTTCCTCGTGGAACTTCACTTCCTTTTCCAAACCTTCCTTCATGTCCTCAAGTTGCTTAGCTTGCTGAAAAGAAAGGTTTCATGTTACTGTAAACCTTAAGTACAGCTTGCTGCATATCAATGTTAATTTAGGCCTGTCGGTACTAGCAGTAATTATGGTAACGATTATCGCTTTCTCGTGCACAAAATCGGAGCAAAGTTCCTTTCTCTAAAAGGTTGAACAGCATTTTCGATAGCCAGTCCAAATTTGTCGTCTGCTTCTAGTTACTCTTCAAAGCTGAAACATTGATGAATTCGTATAGCCTGTAGGAAGTATTTTCAGTCACCACATGAAAAATATGCTTATGACAAGCCAAGGTCGCCGGAACACGCCTTTTTTCTCACCATAAGGGAACTTGACACAGTTAGGACTTAGCCCAGTAGTTTCTTCTGCCCTTTACTATCTGATTCTACCATCATCTTACACAAGTGGGATGATTATCTAAATCGTAACAACCGTTCACAGCTTGATTAGTATTATAATCGTTTCAAAGTGTATAAATAAAATTCATAACTAAAATCCTTTTCCAGATCGTGAATGAAGCCGCCGTCAGTCGTCCAGCGCCACGCCCGGCTGATCGGCGGTCCGCCGAGCCAGCGCCACTTTCAGCCAGCTGGTGCGGCAGCCACCCCGCCAATCAGTCGGCTGGCGGTTACCTCGGGGATGCACTGGTCCAGCTCTCAATGCCCACGCAACCATCTGATCGCGACGGGGAGGAGGGAGGAACTCACGGTGTCAAATTCCCTTGTGGTGAGAAAAAGGGTGTGTTCCGGCGCCCTTGGCTTGTCGCAAGCATATTTCTCACCTCCAGGTCACTTGACACCGTTAAGACATATCATTTAAAGGCCCGAACGGGTAAATATATGAATGTGGAAAGCAGAGACTAAATGCATCAGACATATCAAGTCTCAGCCTGTTAGGGTATGATGCTCGGTAGGGTAGGCTAAGATAGTGAACAAAGTAAATTTACTTCTGTAGGTCTTCAAGGTACAGATAAATTTAGTTAAATGAACTAGGGTCGTGCCCTCGAAACAGGGAAGGCACAACCAACAATGGCAAACAGTTGTATAACATGAGGTACATAAATGCTACGAACGCTTTTGTATTTGAGTGGTAACCGTAAGGAACAGGAGTTGCAACCAATGTTGGGATTACTTGCGTTTCCACACATGAGGATTGTAGTAAGGCCAATTTTTCGCCGGGTTGTGGTTGCTGGTATAGGAAGGCTTTGGTCTCGACGAGGCCAGGGGTTTTGCGGTGCCCTTGGGTCGCTGTCCTGACCGGACTGCGATTTTTTTCCTGAACCTTTCAGCAAGTACAGTCACAAGGCAACCAATGGCGTGGAAAGTCAGAGGCCACAGTGGGAGGGGCGAAGGGTGATGGTGTTGCACTCAGATGCGTACCTTGAAAAAACTATGTATATTCACAATTTACGTTCCGTGAAGTTTATTCTCACAATTAATAGGCATCAATTAGGGCTGAGGCGTGTGATGTACTTGAACTTCGTTTAGATGTGAGCAGCATGTGAATATTGCTCGTGTGTTAGCAGCTTATATTGAGTCTCTGTGTATTTTATGTACACTAGCTACATGTTACAGGGAGTATAGGTATGTCACCTACCATTGCGTGCAATGGCTAGCCAATAAGTGAATTGAATCACTCATACATTAAATGGCTAGGTTTGTTTTAAGCAATGTTAGACTAGGCCAAGTTCTATTAGTTCAATGGAAAGTAATGTTAAAGAGATTCGTGCATAACTATAAAAGTTCACAACGAACACGGTCTGATGTATGACATAGGTTACGTTCTCAGTTCTGTATTCTCTAACATGACATAACTCAGCCTAGCCGTACCTAATCTAACCTAGGCTAACGCAATCCTTGCTGAACTCTTACTACCATGGCATAAGCTACCCTATCTAACCTAAACATGTCTGACTTAAATTAAACCTTATCTGAAGGGGCTGATTCATATCGCTTATTGCCGAAGCAGTATGCTGGGTTTGGCTTGTTCGTTGTAACATACACACATTTATGTAGACACTGGTCAGTTTATACAGGAAATTGGTGGCACATACGCTTACGACGAATCATGTTTGAAAATGTTAAGGCACTGTACATTCAAATCAATCGCAAAAAGCATGCTATATGTTATCATATCCTTGATGATGCACTTACATTGTACTCACACTATTCATATGTACTATAAAGAAATTAATGGTTTAGAAGTACAATGAGCGCCCTGCAAGTTGACTTTAAGCCCGTTCGATTAGGACATAAACTCAATGTGCTTGCTTAAATCAAGCGGGGCTAAGAGCCAGGCAAGAATCGAGAGAACTCTGAGTGTCCCTGTCATATTGTGTGCATACCGTTATTTGCAGGCGTACGCACTCGTGTTGTAGTGCCCCTGGTCTTAGTGCGATTAACGGGCAAGTATCAGAGCTACGAATTACCAAGGTCGACTCTACATGGGTGTTGGTAAAGATTCTCCCAGCAAAGGTGAACTCCAGGGGCTTGAGGGAGTTCATGGTCGCTCGAGACGGTAAGAAGTACCAGGTCGTCTCAGCCAGTGGAGCGTCCACCGGACATGGTATGGCGGGAAGCGCTGCCGGTGCTTGCGCGGTTCTTCCTGGGGAACTAGTTTGGTAGTCCGGTGTAGATGGTATTGATGAATCACTGGAAGAGCTCGTTAGCTGATGGTCGAGGGAGTCCTCATTACTAGGCGAGCTAACGATCCCAGGAGAATCGGGGTTCATCAGGCGGTGCGTCCCTGGGGGTGGGACACTAAACGCGGATGATGGCCCTGGGGAGGGCCCGGCGCCGATAGGGGATCCCGCTCTTGAGGTGTCCTTGCGAGGGGGCGGGGACTCCTGGTGGCGTTTCGGCAGAAGACCCCCCCGGCAAACAAGTTGGGAGAGCATTGGTGATGCCCTTGGCCCTCGATATTGTGGCAGGGTGCTTGGGGGCTGATCCGCCGGATCTGACCTGACGGAGCCCAGCGAGAATGTATGGGAGGAGGAAATTTTGGCCATTTCCATGAGGGTCTGGAAAGAGCTCCCGTAGGCAGGACCCATTTCTTGAAGTGTCGTTAGTACTTCCAAGCCTTTTTGTCGCGACAGATAATTGAGTCGTGATGGGTCATAGTCTTCACCCGAAGAGGGTAGTACGTTCGACCTCTGTATCCCAGAGGCGGTCGGGGTCGATGCTCTGGGATTTTTTAGCAAGCTTTTGTCTAACAGCTCTGATGTAGCTGAGCCGGTTTGACCATATTTTGATGGCCGGGTCTCTCTTGTTGCGCAGGATGCTGATAGCCAGCTTTACACACGCTGGCAGGAAGGAGGACAAAGGACAAAACGAATAGGCCTAGGTCTCCTAGTCCGGGAGGCACAGAGAATGTAACATTCGTGGCCTTTAAACTTATCACATAGTTTGCACTCAGAAGTTACAATTCTCAATGAGTCTGCTCAAATCTGAAAGAACAGGGGGAGATTATTGCATTGTTTCAGCTTTCTGCGAAGAGATACAAGCATCAGAATGTTACCACACTTATGCTATTAATATTTGTTTTGAAGGCCCCGGTAGGAGGATGTTTGCGGTCCGACAGCCAGGGACAGACAAAGCAGCGCCGGAGTCTGGCCTGCGAGGTAACTCTGGAAGGCAGTGTTGCCATCTTGTCCGATTAAGGGTGTGTAAATATGTGCACTCCCTAGTGGGAAGCTCGCAGGGCACACTCGTACTGAGGTGCGACCTTGAACTCAATGTGTGACCTTGTTAACGTCCTTACAGGCATATGAAGTGAACTTCTGCTGCCGGGAATCGACCTTAGTTTACTGGGCGCTTAGGTCAGCACATACCTTCTTCGCGGGAATCCCCCTCAAGAGAGGTGCAGGTAGCTAGAGTAAGGGCTATTATCACAGGCTTCTCGCAGTCTGGCGCGAGATACCGAACAGATCAGAACTCCCAGCAGAGCCAGGATGGAACAAGTGTCCACGACAATGCACAAAGAAAGCTTTTTTTTAATTGAATTTTTTATTTATTTTTTTAAATCTTTCCCTGTTATCTTAAGAGAGAACTCTCAGTGGGTGAGGACACCCAACGGTCAAGTTGGGTCAGATCCCATACCCTGCAGGTAGCTACAAGATTTTTTCTATTTTTAATTTTTTTTTTTTAAATACACAAATTACACATAAGTATCTTTTGGCTAAAAAGGTAAAGGACTTCTTCTTTTACAAGCACTAAGGCTTGCTGGGAGTTAGGCTAGGTGTCCATGAAGTCGAAGGAGGTAGGCACCAGAGAACCTGCCTCGCCGACTTCACAAGTGGGCATGGAGAGCTGGATCAGTGCATACCCCGAGGTAACCGCCAGCCAGTTGACTGGCGGGGTGGCTGCCGCGCCAGCTGGCTGAAAGTGGCGCTGGCTCAGCGGACCACCAATCAGCCGGGCGTGGCGCTGGACGGTGGCTTGATTCACGATCTAGAAAAGGATTTTAATAATGAATCTTATTTATACACTTTGAAAAGATTAAAATACTAATCAAGCTGTGAAAGACTGTTACGATTTAGATAAGAATCCCACTTGTATAACATGATGATAGAATCAGATAGTAAAGGGCAGTAGGAACGACTGGGCTAAGTCCCAATGGTGTCAAGTAACCTGGAGGTGAGAAAAATATGCATGTGAGTAAAGTTTCTGTACAGAAAAGGTTGAGCCTTCCTAGTCACTTACTAGGTAGCTACCCATTGAGTTTCATAGAGAAAAGAAGGGAAATGTAGTATGTTGACAGAAACGTGGAGCCCAAGTACAAGTATTCCACAGGGGATCAACGTGCATGTGATTTGCCGTTGCTGCGCTCAGACTGCTCTAAGATAAAGATTAGTAAGAAGGCTTGCTAGCGCAACGATACTGAGTTAGTAATAGTCGGCTAGTCCAAGCCTCCGTTTCTGAGCAGAACGTTATCACAGAGAAAAGAGTAAGGGGCATATAGTATGCCGATAGAAATGGGAAACCCATGCACGAAGGTGTTCCGACACAGGATAAACGCGCATGGGAACAGCAAGTCGGGAAAGAACAGGAAGAACAGAATAAAGTATGAGCAAGTAGGAGTATGAAATCGGGAAGGAAGCAAAGTGGGCACGAAAGAGACTTCCTGAAGGCCTAGCCAATGGCTGAGCTAACCTACACGAGCCCCTGGGGTTGCTGCGTGCCATAACATAGGAAGGGCGAACCTAAACTAACCAAAGCCTATGGCCCATCCTATGTCCCTAAGGGGAAAGATTCTGAGGGCCAAATATTTTATCATCGTTTCTGCCGTAAGGTCAGTGACAGCGAACTCACGCAAGTGAATTCCGTGTCTCAACTTTGTCAAGTGCACCATTTCTGATAGGAGATGAAGCGCGAGCATATCTAACAATAGTTACCATACACGACTCGGCCGAAAGAATTTGCTCAGCCATGCGACCCAGGGAAGAAACTAATAGAGAAGACAGAAGAAACACCCGTGATGAGGGTCCCTTCCGTGGCCCCCACAAGAGGGCAGATGGGAAGGGGGGGTTCAAGATTAGTAAGATTTGCTAGAGCAGCGATTCTAAGCCGCATTGTGCCGGAGGTCAAATATTTTGTCTCAACATTTCTGCCGAAAAGTCGCGCGTGACGGCGAACTCACATAAGTGAATTCTGTGTCTCAAATTTATGAAGCACGTGCATCTCCAACAGTACACAGCTCGGCTGACAAATTAACCTCGCAAACAGGAACTGCGGCCAGCTGCAACATCTGCTGCGGGTAAGGCACTTGTGCTTGCCTCTTGGCTTGTGGGGCCCATAGGTAATCTGATAGCGAAAGCGCCCGCCGGAATACACTCCTGAGAACTAGACTACTCTAGCCTGTAACTGAACTGACCAGCTTCCCGAATGTAGCTACCGGGCAACTCCACAAACCTAAAAACCGGTTATGTTAAGTTTATAGGGACTGTAAAGCTATGCAGTGTCATTGAAAACAAAGTGTGCGGCATAGTGGCGAAGAGCAGCCGAGGCTGGTAACGGAGTTACTGCAGATGCTGCCGGGAATGGGAGGTGAGGAGTGCTTTACCCAGACAGGAACAGCGTGGTAAGCATGCAAGGTCAAGGGCCTGCTGGTGTGTCGCCTCACAGTTGGGCTGGCTTTAGGCCCTGTAAATTTGAAGCCGATTGGCCAGAGCGAAGTAGAGGTTCTTTTTCGTGGGGAGAAAGAGGGCAGAGCCCTCGAAGTGATCAGGAGTATAGCTGAGTAGGTTTACAACTAAGTGATCACATGTCAGGGAGGAGCTCATCAGTGAAGGAGTGAGAAAAATTCCAGACGAAACATTACGGGTTACATTATCAAGACTGCTAGAGGTCGCACAAATGTACCGTACACAGCAATAGTAGCTATCTACTACTCGAAACCTTGAGTTGCAGCTCTGATGGAAAAGAGGCGGCCAAATTGGGCCCTCGTGAGCCTTATGGGATTTCTTGAAGGAGTCGAACGTGAATCTTAGGTTATGTGGTCCAGGAGAAAACCTAAGGCGGTCCGTTGGGAGGTGCAAATTGTTAGCCTGAGGTTCCAGCAGAGCAATGAAGGAAAATGTTTCAAGTTGAGGGTGTAGGTTATACGAGTTACCCTCTGGAAGTTCGCAGGTCGATGCATTGAGTATGTTCCTTACGGGAAGCAAATTACTCCAACTTAATATTTGTAGAGCTGCAGAACCTCCCTCCTGCAAACAAAATCACAAATTTTTAATATTTATTAGTCACGCAACACCAAGATGATACCTCGAATTCAACCAAAAGAATTTGCCTGAAACCGCCAGCAGCATATGGCTACTATGATGGATCACATCACGACCAAAGTTTGGTAGCAGTAAAACTAGGCTACAAATGTCTGTAACGTTCCAACAGTTGCAAAGAAATTCGGCTATGGAGAAAATATCGGATGGATTATGACAACAGGAATGGTAATCCTATTGAGTGAAAATGTGCAGCAGCAGAATGTTCTGTCCAATCCTCCCAATCAGTATGAAGAGACCAAGCCAATATAGAGCCAAGAAACTGTAATAGTCCATAGTAGTGAGAATATCATAACTGGGAAGATTTAAAAAAATCAGGTGAAAATTTGCCTATTTGACGGAAAATCATTCCTTTACTATCAACATGTGTAGCCTAAGTGAATGTGTCCTGTCATGGGGTATGGATGGTCCATAGACCATAAGATTAGGTAGGTTCGCCCATGTAGCAACTAACTGTTGAATGGCCGCACAGAGTTAAGCTTATGAATTGATAATTATAGCCCTGAATAAGCCATAGCCTAATAAGAGGTAGCATGGCCGGGTCCGGCCATGGAAGCCTTAGGTGGCGAGTACATCAAAAACCGTACTTTATCTTTCGGGACCATATTTCGAAAACCCTCAGGCTGCGCACGAGAGCAGCTCATGGTCGATTGAAAGTCGAGGGCGCTTAGTCAATGTAGGATTCATGAACGTACAAGCATTCGAAAAACATGAGAAGGAACCCGCTGGACTCAG